>BRDA01035169.1:0-31380 GCA_036984385.1 Crenuchus spilurus | reverse complement strand
ACAACAAAGGACTAAACACTATAATAAATACAATAAATACAGCAGACAAATTTAACAGACAGGACAAGACATTGCAGTACCGATGCGGTACAATGGAATGTCCGTGGCGCGGATAAAGTGCAAGAGATATGTAACATACTGTAACATATAGATGTGCATGCTAACAGCAGTTACTGAGGTAGAGAGTTTATGGTTTGTAGTTTTTGGGTGAGCAGCAAATATTGCTGATACGATGGGGATGTTAGTGTGGGGGATGTGTGCTGAGTGCTAGTGTGAGTGCTTTGTGTTTGGGACAGTCCTTGTGTGGGTGTGATGAGTGGTGTGGGGTGGGGGTACAGTTCAGTCCTTGTGTGAGTGTGGGTGAGAGGGGTGGTGGTGGTGGTGGGGTTCAGCTCAATCTCTGTGAGTTGAGGAGTCTGACTGCCTGGTGAACGAAGCTGTTGCAGATTCTGGTGGTGGAGGCTCTGATGCTTCGGTATCTTTTGCCAGACGGCATCAGGGAGAAGAGACTGTGTGAGGGATGGGTTGGGTCTTTCACAATGCAATTCTCTCCATTTACCTTACCACTCAGCTTGGTGAGGACATTTCCTGGTGATCAAGTCAGCTATAAATACTGCTGAGATGCCAGTAATGACACTTGTGTCCCTTAAGAACACAAAGAAGACAAGTATGATAAAGTTACATATGATCAATTTACCAGGCTTGATTAAGGCAATGAGATGGATACATGTGCAAATTGCAGATTTAATAGGTGCAACCATGGCTAAACAAAGAATAAACAAAACATCATACAAAGATGAAACAGAGCTATAACTACAACCAGAAACAGGACAAAACTAAAGCCATGAATTACAAAGATACACACTAACATAATAACAATGGCCGATACTACACAGTGAAACACAAGGGCTTAAATACCAAACACAATTAGATAGACAAGGAGAACAGTCACCGTATTGTCTCCATGGTCATGGTATATTGTCATTATTAGTTTACATGTTTTTCCACAGCCAAGTCATCATTATTGAGTCTTTATACTTCTATATAGGCAATGTAACACACTGCATCCACCTACTCCTCCTAAACTGACACACCTATAGCCCTTTTTGGATTGGATTACATGCATGTGGTAGTCCTGGGGTAACTTTACAGGATTCACAGGAGCTCCTCTGTGATTTTATTTATGTCCAGATTAAGGAGCATGGAGTCCTTTTGAATGTCTCTTTTGCCCAATGGCCTTCTTTCTGCCCCTCGTTATGTTCCAGAGGAGGGAGGGGACGGGACATCTGGTTTATAGCTCCAAGCAGGAAGTGAGCTCTGCCTCTACTGAACACTGCTTGTATGTTTATAAACCTGTTTTTTATCGAGAGTAACTTTTGTATTAGGTGGTTTTCAGTGGTGGACAGTAACAAAGTACATTTAGTTGAGGACTGTACTTAAGTACAATTTTTGACCATTTTTACTTTACTTGAATATTTATTTTTTGGTGAACTTATGACTTTCAGTCCCCTACATTTCAAAGACAAATATTGTACTTTCGACTCCACTACATTTTTAGGAAGCTTGCCGTTACTCGTTTCTTTTGGCTCAGCATAGCTGTGTAGTCCGCTGTTGCTGTTTCTCTTTACTGAAATGTAATTGGCCACACGCTCTGCTCCTCATAAGAAGGGGAACCAATCTTCACAAACACAGTCTTCGCTCACACCTAGGATTTAGAATTACGCCTTCGTCAACTTGAGCTGAGCTCCTTCTCTCATTCAAACAGAAATCAGCAATGGAGACAGTTGGAAAATCTCAAGCCGAGAAACCGCTTGAAATAACTGTGAGAAATAAAATGTTGTCCTTTTAACTGGATTTATTTTATTGAGTTTGTTTTTGTTATTGTTGATTCAGGTATTAATCTAAATTAATCTGTGCAGAACTTTCACTGTTTTGTAAGCTTCTATGTCAAGTATGGTAGTTCGTAGTTACCAGTGTTACTGTTTGTAATGACAAACTGATAAAAAATGACAAAAATAGTTGTCACAAACACACACACACACACACACACACAAACACTCACACACTGCCTTAGCAGGTAATGTGACAGGTCATGCAAAATTACAGAAGACAATTTATGACCAATGCACTCTCTCTCTGTGTATGTGTTTGTTTTTCAGCATTTTTATGCTGAAGTTTTACAGGTGGTGTAGACTTTTTGTTGCAGAGTGATTGTACATATCAATACATCATCAGGTGGTTTCAGCAAGTTACAAGGTTCTGTAAAAGCTCTCAAAGCAATACAGCAATGTACTGATATTAGAAAATATAATTTGTACTTTTGAATACTTAAGTATTTTCAAAAGCAAGTACTTCAGTACTTTAACTTGAGTAAACTTTTAACTGAACAACTTTTACTTGTAGTTGAGTAAGATTTGACTACGAGTATCAGTACTTTTACTTAAGTACTAGAGTTGAGTACTTTGTCCACCACTGGTGGTTTTATTCATAATTAGGAAGCTTGAGGATGCTTTTTACTTACATCTGCTTAAGCACTATCTTAGATTTCAGCTCTCGATTCTGTGTAGTTTCCACTTTGTGTAGTTTACTCCTGAGTATTGTGTGGACAGACGCTAGTTTGGGCCCTCTGACTTCACACTCACGTAGGTGAACTCTCTGTATAGGTGCCACTAGGATTTAGGGCAGGTGCCATTAATGTAGTTTTTGGATAGGGAAGAATTGATATGTAGGTTAGATGTTTTACTTGGTTCTTTCCTTTGGCACTGTCTGTGGTCCACCTAAACTTGTAGTATCTCTCCTGATAGTTTTGTCTCTCCTCTCCTGATGTGTTTGTTTGTCTATGCCTCTGACTTTATATACATCTAGTAAACATTGCTTGTTAAAACCCATCCTCACACTGGTTAACACTTACACCTTTCACACATAATTGTTACTCCACCCTTACCCTAGTCAGGGCGAACATGTAACACAGATCCACCATGTCTGTGTTTTTCTCCCACCTCCTTTGGCAAAAAATACCAGCTGAATTATCTACGTTATTAAAGCTAATTCAGAGCTTGTCTGATCATTTTGGTCTTATCCACATACAACTATGTATGATTTTCAAGGCAGACGTCATCTTGTGTTGGAAAGTAAAGATTTTTGGTCACTGCTACTAGCCTCTATTTAGTATTACTACTATTTAGTCTCTTAAAGCCCTGATTCATAGAAAATCTCAATGAACTGCAAGCAAATAATATTAAAGCTTGTGAACTTAATAATCTGCTTCGTCTGGATGGAAGAAAAAAATGAAGTCACTCTAAACACACACACACACACACACACACACACGCACGCCCACACACACACACACACACACACACACACACACACACACAGAGTGCATTGGTCATAAATTGTCTTCTGTAATTATGCATGACCTGTCACATTAACTGCTAAGGCAGTGTGTGTTTGTGTGTGTGTGTGTGTGTTTATGACCAGTTATAATCTTAAATAATGTAACACTTACATGATGAAGGTTAAACTGTCAGAGTAACTCGAAAAAGCAAGCACGGATGATATGCGTATGTACTGACTCAACACCTCTACACCTCATCATTCAGAGATACACACTCGTGCAGATTACTTTTGCCAGTGTAGACATGACTGCCAACTCACACTACACACAATTCCTTTAATGCCATTTGTAATGCTTTCTTTTACAGCCCATTAAGTTCAAAGTATTCTCAGAAATAAAGGCACAGAACTGTCACTGAGGCGTCTGCAGTACCTTTAGTTAAGGAACATCATGATCCCAAATGAATGATCATACTCTGTCCTGACTTTTACAGATTTTAGTGTTTGTTTTTATTTGCAAAATGTTGATAAAAGATAAAAATATTCTCTTTCTCCTAGAAAAGTTAATGTAGTGAAATGTAAAGGTACACATTTGGACTTTGAAGGCCTTTTTATACATTTACATTGCTTGTACTGGATACTTGTACCAGAGAAATGAATGTTGAATACCAAAACTGAACATTGAACACTTCAGAATTAAATTTTGAACAACCCTCTTTAGTTGACTCTCCCACTGGCGGCAAATTAATGAAATTCCACTAAGACACATATAACTCAGTGAGATTTTTTCCGAGAAATAAAACTAAACATACCCCAGAAACATTAAAGGGTCAAGTTTTAAAAAATATATATCTTTAATTGAAATATATTTTTTTGATATTTGTGAGAGGAGCTTAACTAAGCAGAGACACGTTTGTGAGAGCGAGTCAGACAGCTGTGCAATATATTCCCACCAAATGATGTGCTTTGTCATTCATATAATAATGACATGGTAAATACAGACATAGCATCAGTGGAATAGCAGCTGTTGAATGTGTGGAATGTGAAAATGAACAAAAGACCTCTCACCTCTCAGCTCACACATATCTCATAAATATTCAGTCTAGGAGCCATTGAATGAGTCAAACACATGTCAAGTCACAGTTGTTAAGCTTTAGAAATAAAACCACATACAATTTCTAAAAACTATAGTGACCAATGTGTAGCCAACACCTCTGTTTATTCAGTTCTGAGCTCAAAAGTCTGGTCTAGAAATGTTTAGTGTTTTTTCACAATATATCCGCACATCTGAAAATAGCTAAGTTTAGAGTCTAAGTTTAGAGTATAAAGTCTAAGTTTAGAGCAGATTTAATCAAAATAGATTTATGACACTCTTACTGTTTTGACACTATTGCTGCTGAGTTTGTATTGAAAAAAGCCTGTGTTGGAAAAACAGTTTGGAAAAAAATATTTTTTTTAATATTTCCAAAGGGTTAATACTGAATACCTCAGAATTTTATATTTAAAAAATATCCGAATTGAATTAATTAACTCAGAATGAAATGTAATTATTTGGAATAACAATAATAAATACATACCTAAACCAAATTCCTTTATAATGTCACATATTTAAGCTTAAAATTAATTGGAAAACAGTAAAAATGCAGGTGGTATTATTGCTTTTTATTTTGACCCATATTTTGACTTTTTTCTAATTAAGTATTATTGTTTCAGCTTTTAGTAGATTTCCTCACAAATTAATTACAGAACTTTCTTGTTTAAATATGTAACATTACAGTGAAATCTAGCATCAGTGTGTTTGAACTGGCCACCTTGTTATGTCAAATATTTATCAATTTGTGATATAATTTATATTTTATCAGTTTGCTAACTAGAACTTGGGTTTTCAGTGTAACTTCATAGGATAGCCTGGTTAATGCCAATTTATTATTATCAGAAATTATGTCAGAAAAATCAATTTAAAAGAATAAAAGTCCTCCCCAGCCACAAATCTCACTGCATTTATCTCCAGGTAGAGGTTACAACATACACGTCAGTGTATGTGTGGAACAAGTGTGTGTGGGCAAGAGCATGTGTGTATGTTTCTCTGACAGAGTGGATGAAGGTGCTGACACACTATTATTGAATAAATGATGTGTGTAAATATTTGATTGAGTGAGTATGACGCACCGGCATCAGTGAAGCTGTGGAGAAAGACTACAGCCCATGAGGTTTAAATGAAACCTCAGACATTTTAGTCCTTCACCATTTCAATCATAACACATGTTTCTGTCACTATATTTCACTTTTTCCATGCCAGCGGGCTCTGGTTACTCTCAGTGTTCTGTATTCAGAGTTCAGTGCAGATTTGTGTGTAGCGGTGTATAACACTGCACTTTACCTGTAGTGTATAAGAGTGGTGTACTGTGATTATTAGTAATGTTAATTACTTCTAGCATCCCTATAGATAGTTATAGTTGTTATAGTTATAGTTGTTATAGTTATATTGTTAATATAGTTATATTGTTATAGCAAAGCTAAGCAACAATTTGTAAATATCATATTTTAATTGAATTTTACAAGAAACCTATTAAGTCATTTCTGTTGTTTTAATTACTTTTTCTGCAAATAATTTTTGGTGAAAAAATATTCAATAAATAATTAATTTTAAATTTAATTTAAATTTAATTAATTAAACAATTATTTAAGGAAATGTAAAGAATGTGATTAAATTAAAAATCTATACTTAATTTTTAAGATTTTTATTTAGTCTCAATCTAATCTCATTCTGAACAATCAAACCCAAAGCACTATATCATACAGTAATTGCATTTTACTGTTACTCTGACTAAAATAAAACATTAAAATGTGTTTGCTGAGCCAAAATGAGGGATGTTTTTTCCCAATAAATTGAAGGCACACAAGCAACAGTTCTGAATGAAAGTAAAAATAAGCTAACAGCAAAACAAAACATCTTTTCTTATAAAACAGCCAACACAGACAGACTGGAACAAAATTCAGGCCCTGACTTATAGATAGACTATCCCCATATAATCAGTATAATTGTTGGAGCTTTTGGGAGCACAGTGCTTAGTGTGTTAGCAAGCTCGCCTCATCGTTTTTAGGTTTTGGGTTCTGGGTGGAGTTGCCATGTTCTCCCCACATCTGCTTGGATTTCTTCTGGGGTCTCCGGTTTCTTCCTACAGTCCAATAACATGGAGTTCAGGTGAATTGGCTACTCTAAATTGTCCTGGTGTGTGTATGTGCCCAATGATGCATTGATGCCCTGTCCTGGGTTTAGCTAAGATAGTGTAATGCCCTGCTTTCTGCTTATTGAAGGCGTAGGGGGCTCACCGCAACTCTGACCAGGATTAAATGGAAGATGACGGATAGATGGATGAATGAATGGTTTGGGTTGTATTCTTTTTGTCATCCTAATGACGTGCTTTAGTTTCACTTGCAATTTGTCAGTTCATTCATGAAACCATGCTGATGACCATTGGGTGGCCATTAATTCTCAACCAAAATGGTCAGATTGCCTGTGATTTTGCATGACCTATCACATCAATTGCTAAGGCAATGTGTGTGTGTGTGTGTGTGTGTGTGTGTGTGTGTGTGTGTGTGTGTGTGTGTGTGTTTAGGACCAGTTCTAATTTTACCTAATGTAGCACTTAAAAGATGAAAGAAGAGTCTAATGAAATGTCCAGATTGCCCATGCGTCCCATACCCATAATATCAAAATGTCAATTTCTTCCTGTTCACAACTGGTCACCACAAAGACCCCCCCACTACACAAATACACATTCATGTTTGGCCTTGTCACCTGCTGTGTATCCAGGACAACGTCTAAAGTTTGTCTGCCTTCTGTGTGTACGACTTATCCTGAATTGTCTGAACACACAGCAGCTTTATTTTATCCTGCATTTTGGCACCTGGCCATAGGGTTCAGAGGTCATCTGCCAGACCCCAGGGGCCCATGGTCTCCTGCTGAAACTCTAGCACAGTGTTAATCCCTTTCTACAGAGCTACAAGTCCCCTCGCTTCCATACCAGAGTGTCTGCAGCAGAGGGGCTGGCCTCCAGCATTAGTACTCTAATTGACTTCCTACAGTCCACCAATGCAGGCAGTGGATGACAAAATGGGGAAGAAGCAGTAGTATTGAGGTTGAGAGTGAAAGACAGGATTATGGTATGAAAAATGGCTCAAGAGAACAACGACTGACTTTGTAGCTGACACCACATTCAAAAAGACACTGACCAGTGCTTCAACATAGTATCTTACACCACTTACTGTTTCATTTTAACCCTTTTAACTGTAAAACGTGGTTCTATAGACACGCCACCATTTTGGTGGGCAAGTTGCAACTTTGACACTGGCAGCTTGAAGACTTGACCACCTACTGCAGCATTGTATGTGATGAACATATTAGTGCATCTAAAAAACATTAGAATACTGAGGAAAAAGTGATGTTGCTTATTTTATTTTATTTTTTTGTGATGTTGACATTGTTGTAATATTAATTTACTCAAAACAAAATATTCAAATAATTTGAGGCTCTGAATTTCTGATTTTCATGAGCTGTCAGCCAAGCTAATCATTAGTAAAACACAAAAAAGCTTAAAATGTTACTTTAATGTACATAAAATTACAGTGTACCTTGTTAAGTAAAATTATGATAAATAATAATGCAATAGCTCTTATAGCACCTCGTCTGTCAGCAGACCACAGACTGTCTTTAGACAGAAGCTATTACTGGCAAACATTGATCACTAGGTTGCACTGCTGAGTCATATCACAGGAAGAGAGGAAGTGTTTTCTTATTAACCTTCAGCAGAGGTGTGTAGAGCAGCCAAAAACTGAAGTCAAATTACAACCACATATGTGTATTAGTAGTTAAGTCATTTTATTATTATTATTATTATTATTATTATTATTATTATTATTATTATATAGTATAATGCCCTGTCCTACGCCCAGTGATGGGGTAGGGGACTAACCATAATATGATAAGGATTAAGTGGGTGACATTATTTTAAAATAAATGACAGGTTTATGAAAATATATTGTATTTATACTATCACAATAGTTTGTTTATCCATTTGTTGGAGAAAACACACACATATACATTTAAAGGTTAATCAAATGGCTTTTTGCCCAATTTATGTTAAGTTGAACTTATGACCTACTGTATATTACACAATAGACGACAGTGCAGCAGAAGCCGTTAGTATAAGTTAATGGCACTTTTCTATGACATCATCAGGGATTTTGAGGAGATACAGCGCCCTGTCTCCTCAACCTGTTTTACCTCAACATGACAGTAATGATGGATTCATCTCTTTAGTGCCAGCTACAGTAACCAAACTCCTGAGTGCAGCTAACTCTGACTACATCTCACCTAACCTGATCACACTGCTGGATGTCAGGAGTTTTCCATCATGGAACTCACACCATCACACCCCATTTACCTCTATAGTGTAGTTTCCAGTAAGAGAGGTCACAAATAGAACAGAATATCATGTTGGTTGTTAACCCTTAAAAGTCTAGAGTTGTATTAACTATATAATTACATACGTAATCACATGCTTCATTACATGATGAATTAGTTACATTCCGTTATCATCTTTTTCATGTTTCAGGTTTACACACACTAATAAATAGATTTTTTTTTATACATACTTTCAAAAATAACTTCTGTGCTTGTTTCAATGTGTCATGAATAACCATTAAAATTGCAATATGACATTTGTAGGATGATGCTAAAGAAAAAATGGAATGCTACAAATGGAAGAAGTTACCAGTAGAAAGTGAATTTACTCTGCTTTTAATATAACCCACTGAGCTAAAATATCCTGTAGGTCCACACTTCATTAGTTTCACATTGTTTACCAAATAATTACCAAAAATAACTACACTGTAAAAACTAAAGGTTCCTGGTGGCACATTTAGGGGTTCCAAAAACTATCACACTGTTGAAACCCTTTGGTAAAATGTGCTTGAAGGAGCCAAGTCTTAAAACAAACTTAAAATTAAAATGGTTCCTAAAATAACCTTAATCTCACCAACGAACCTCATGTTTTAGAGACCAGTTGCTGAATAATGGTTTAATGAGATTAGTAATTAGTAGTAGCATTTAAGACATGAAGTCTTGTTTTGTTTTAACTCTGTAATTAAGTACATAGATTTAAAATTACAGCTTATTATTTTTCTTTGAGTAAAATGACTTTGTGGCTGTATTTGTTCTGAAATGTGAAAAATAATTAAGAAAAAATACTTTTTTTTGGTCACAAACTACCCGTTTGAGTAAACACATGAGTAATAAGAATTATTTTAATTTTACTGTGATGTTATAAATCACTAATAAGCCTGTGTACTACTGTTTTAATAATACAGTGTGTCCAGCAGTACAGCATTGTGATTATTTGAAGTCAGAAAAAGCTCCAGTTCCTTGCTAATCCATATGAAAACATTTTATTATGCCTGAAATGAACACTTCAGCTAGTCTGGTGGTTAAAGGGATGTTGTCATAGTCTGAATGTATTGCTGTTGAGGCAGTAATTTAGGTGATGGTAATGCAGGGCTGAAGAGAGTGGAAATGGCAGCAGTCATAGTGACAGTGATGGCAGCAGTGTTAATAGTGAAGTCTGCAGGGTGAAGATGTAGTAACCTCTCAACTCCTTCACTCACTGATAAGAAGGGCCACATTCCAAGCCCTGACCCTACCTAACACTATCCAGTGCTAGAATAACACACACAGACACACATACAGAAAGAAAGAGAGAGAGAGAGAGAGAGAGAGAGAGAGAGAGAGAGAGAGAGAGACCCCCTAACACACTAATCATAGCAAGAGGCTGAGATAAGAGGAAACACAAAACAGGTTTTTTTTTTCTCTCTCTCTCTCTCTCTCTCTCTCTCTCTCTCTCTCTCAGACACACACACACACACACACACACACACACACACACACACTTAAATTAAGAATTAAACCTAAACCTAGAATGTTATTGGTCCCTAAAACAATACAAATGGGTAACTTCTATTTTTCAAAGACCAAAAGCAGAGACAGATACTCACTAAGTACAGCCTCGGTGACCTGCAAGACAGGTAAGGTCACAAGTTGTCATTCCACCATTTTAACTGCTTTATAACCTTCACAGGAACACACAACATGACTATTCAGCACTACACAGAGTGCAGATACACAACATAGCACAGCAGTGTGTACATAGTGTGTTACAGGGCAATTAGTGCAACTTGCAGGACAACTGCATGAATGGAATGTTGATGGGAAATCAAGCAGCATAAAGAATGGAGATTATAGACTTAGAGAGACTCAGACTTACAGACATATCAGGCATATCAGATATTATAGACATATACATTATAATACAGGTGCATAATAACTACTGAAACATGAAATGTAGTTGTTCCCCCATTTTTCACATTCAGCATGCGCTATTTTTTTCCACATGTAAACAATTAATACCACATTTTGAGAAACTCAGAGATCTGGAAAAACAGAACTCTCACTAAAACCATTTAAGATAAACTGTTTTCATCATCAATCTGTTCCAAAGTGCCTGATGATAACCAAAAGAAACCATAACTTTTAACTAAACTATTAACTAAAACCAGAGAAACAACGAGAAACAAAGCCAGAGAAACGAGAAACAAAGCCAGAGACACAACAAGGAACAACGCCAGAGAAACAATGAGAAACAATGCCAGAGAAACAACAAGAAACAAAGCCAGAGATACAATGAGAAACAAAGCAGGAGAAACAACGAGAAACAAAGCCAGTGAAACAATGAGAAACAAAGCCAGATAAACAACAAGAAACAAAGCCAGAGAAACAACGAGAAACAAAGCCAGAGAAACAACGAGAAACAAAGCCAGAGAAACAACAAAGAACAAAGCCAGAGAAACAAGAAACAACGCCAGAGAAACAACAAGAAACAAAGCCAGAGAAACAGCGAGAAACAAAGCCAGAGAAACAATGAGAAACAAAGCCAGAGAAATAACAAGAAACAAAGCCAGAGAAACAACAAGAAACAAAGCCAGAGAAACAACAAGAAACAAAGCCAGAGAAACAACGAAAAAACAAAGCCAGATAAATAATGAGAAACAAAGCCAGAGAAACAGCGAGAAACAAAACCAGAGAAACAGTGAGTAACAAAGCCAGAGAAATAATGAGAAACAAAGCCAGAATGAATGACTAATACATTGGTGAGTGACAAATGTATGGGTGGATGCTTTGCAAACTTAGCAAATTATATTACTGTGTAAAGTGTAGATTCTACTGATGAGTAAATGATGAGATATAATTAGGATTTTATTAAATGTGTCTTGTTTTCTAGAATGAAGTTTTTGCTTTTAAAATATAAGTATTTATAAAATGGTAACTTTACAGATGTTATTTATTTTCAATGTATCATCTGCCAAACTCATTATGCAGAAAACCAATCCATAAAAATTGAGATATTTGTTTATGTAATTTTTTGACAGTGAACTCACCAGTTATGTTACGTGAATTGAATTGCAAGTGACACTAATTTTATTCTCTATACAGAGTGAGCACAAAAAGCTGCTTGATTTCAAATAGTTACAAAATCAAAACGAGTGGAGGGTGTGAGGTTTGATTCACCAGTGTGTAAGAATATTCTAATAAAGTTACATTCTGTATCCGTTGCAAACGTTTTTATTATTGAACTCACCCTGCATTACTATCTGCTTCCTGTTTACTTTTCTACTTTATACGTTAAGCTTGTTAACATAGTGTCAGTCCTAACTGAAACTTAATTGGCATGAATACCTAAAATTCCACTACTTGTAGCTCTTTCATTTAGAGAGTAGCTGTAGTGGTGTTTTCTGCGGCTTTGAAGGGTGCCGGGTTTGACTTTGCTAAGTGTAGACAGATCATGATAAGACTACAGATGTTCCATGTCACTCTAACCAACTGGACAGGGTCTAGCCTGTGAGATGGATGGATGATGACATGGTTATCACTAAACAACAAGCTCACTGTCAGGTCCTGGTGTGGGGGACTGCAAATGACAGGCTCCAGGTTTGTTTTCTAAATATGTCAGCAACATGGATTAACAGGTATCTAATGTATGTGCGACTTATTATGTATGTGTTCATTCAAGATGTGTTTTATTTTCAGAAATAGTTTAGTGAAATTAAGTCTAGTAACTATAAGTCTAGTAAAGTTTTGTCACATAATCACGTCTGTTTGAGATTGTTTAACAATTCTACATGGTGCCAGGCAGGTATTTCATGATTTAGCTTTTTTATGTAGCTGATTTGAATAGTTAAGCTTCCAGTGTTTGAGTCTCATAGCTTCAGTGCACAATTAAGAAAGCAAACTTCAGGCACCAAACTTGACCAATTGTCTATATGCAGTAAAACTACTGTATGATACAATGTAATATGGATTTACTCATGTAGTCCAGGCACAGCCTTGGTTCTAAAAAAAGTAAGGATACTGTGCAAAATGCAAATATTTTAATGTTAATTGCTTAATTGAAAATAGTACAACAACAATATATAAAATGATAAAACTGAGAAATATATTATTCATTTAAAAATGTTGGCTTGGGTACCACTCTTTTGCATCACCTCTACTTTTAACAGTCTTTAAGACATTGGAATATAGAAATATAAGCTTTTTGTGGATACAATATACATCTCACCACCCATCAAAACCTACAGCCACCCTCTTCACCCATCTGCAGCCAGTAGTTATGGAGAAATGCCTGTCTTCCCATTGCGTGTGCGTGTGTGTGTGTAAATCATACCAGCTATCTGGCAGACATACCACACGGAGCCCACACACTCATTTATCTGTCTGTTTCGATGAAGTCATCAGCACTGAGGGCTCTCCAATAGTGCCTATTCTCTGCCCTGCGCCACAGGTTGAGTGCTGTCTGCATAAACACATTCACTATACATCAGCTTGACCCCAGTACATACACACATGCACACTCAGGCTGCTACGGAACATTTATATGACTGGGTTCGATCACAGAGGAGGGATAAACAAATAAAAAACCTCTTTTATCCTCCCAGTCACAAATGTGTTTATCACTGTCAGATGTGTTTCCCACTGAACAGTATAGAAATAGATTAAGATTAAGATTAAGTTTAAGATCAACCAATTTAGCCAATGTGATTTTTCACACAACGGAATTTGACCTCCGCATTTAACCCATTCGTGCAGTGAAACACACACACACACTAGTGAACACACTAGGCTGTGACAATTTGTGCCTGAAGCTGTGGGCAGCCCTTATCCACCGGCGCCCGGGGAGTAGTTAGGTTAGGGTTAGGTGCCTTGCTCAAGGGTACTTCAGTCATGTCCTGTCTGGGGATTGAACCAGTGACCTGGTCACAAGACCAGATCTTTACCACTAGGCCATGCCTGCCCCCAAATAGATATTTCATTATAGGTGTCTTGATACTTCCTCTACAGTGGTGCTTGAAAGTTTGTGAACTCTTTAGAATTGTGAATATTTCTGCATAAATATGACTTAAAACATCATCAGATTTTCACACAAGTCCTGAAAGTAGATAAAGAGAACACAGTTAAACAAATGAGACACAAATATTATACTTAGTCATTTATTTATTGAGGAAAATGATCAAATATGACATAATTAGTTTGACATATTGACATATTTATGACATAACAGTACTTAAGACTGAATTAAGCATTATTAAATGTCTCAATAATTAATTGACATTAAGAAGCAGATTATAAATATTAATGTCTCAGCATGTGAGATAACATGAACTAAACTGTAATTAATCACTTATTGATGATGATTGTCCTTATTTATTCATAAAAAAATCTTACTTAATAAAGTCTTGTGTCAGCACTTAGTGAAGGTCTAAATATCAATTAAGGTCGCAGATCATGGCCTGAAAGATGACAAGATTGTTCCCAAACCTCTTCAGCCATTTAGAAATGTTTAATACAGTCTTAAGTACCATTATCTATGTAACCATAACATGAGAGAATATAACC
The DNA here is from genome assembly GCA_036984385.1 of Crenuchus spilurus. Lineage (NCBI taxonomy): Eukaryota > Metazoa > Chordata > Actinopteri > Characiformes > Crenuchidae > Crenuchus > Crenuchus spilurus. Next base: position 17,039 of record BRDA01035169.1, on the reverse strand, counting down.
CAATAAAGAACATTCCTGTCTATACACTCCCTCCATTGTACACTGAGTATAAAGTTAATTTCAATTATTACTTAATTAATTAACTGAACTTTAGATTCTGTTTTGACTGTTTGACTCTTTGGAAAAAAAAAAAAAAAAAACCTCACCTTGAACTAGAAATTTTGAAAGAAATAAAAAAGTGAAGGATGTTTAACTGAACTATTCAGATGCTGCCTCATTGTTGTGATTTATTTCTCCACTAGTCTAACCTAAACAATGCCTCATTGAGCTCCAAAATGTAAACATATACAAACTTAGAACTAAGGTTTAGGCCACGCCCAATTCCAAAAACAGACATAGGAACAGATATTTAAAGCACGTAACAGATACAGACACAGACAATGGTTTGCATTTACCCTTAGTGTGTATTCAGTCCCCTTATTGGTGCTGTAGTGGAAAATCAGCCAAACGCTATGTAAGAGAGGAAGAATGGAGAGAACAAATGATATAGACTTTTTTTTCCAGCAAATCAGCCCTTATCACTTTTAGTCCCAGTCCAATCCAAACAACAAGTAACACACACCACTATTAATTAGCTGTGTGTGTGTGTGTGTCCTTGTATTTCTCCCTGGTGGGGACTCATCACAATAATAGGAATGCATGTCAGATCTGCAAAAGTGAGGATTTTGCTGGTCCTTACAAGAAATGTACCTAATTTTTTGAAGAATTAAAAGAGCAAAAGCACTGACCTTTGGCTGCTAAGCTTAAGTTTAGGTTTATTTTGACTCATTACAAAAGTGAATGGAATGTCCTCACTAGTATAGTACTACCAAAATGTGGTTGTGTGTGTACCAGGTTTACATTTTAAGGTGAAGACATGTTTTGAGGATAAGGTAAAGTAGGGCTATGTAATGTCCCCACATATCACAAAAACAAGCATGTGTGTGTGTTTGTGCAAAAAAAAAATCATAACTTCAGAGTTATGGCCACAATATTTGCAGAGGTGTCAAGTAACAAAGTACAAATACTTCGTTACTATACTTAAGTAGAAATTTTAGTTATTTATACTTTAATGAGTTTTCACTTCTACTTACTTACATTTTCATGTAATTATCGGTACTTTCTACTCCTTACATTTTTAAAACAGCCTCGTTATTTCTACGTGTTTCATTTCGGTTTGTCTTCATTCAAAAACATCCTGTCCAGATAAACTGTGCCATCCAGAAAGAGTGAATTTGATTGTGGTTCGATGATAAATATAAACAAATACCATTCGGATACCCCATTGGTACCTGCACATCACGTGTGTCGTCACTCTCCACTAAGCTCAGTACCGCAACGCAGCGCTTTAAGCCAGCATTGAAGTAACTCCTGCCTGCGATATGATCCAATATCCTTCAAAAGCAACAGAAAAAGACAAAGTGTAGTCCTCAAACACGTTTATTCTGTCTTGTTTTTCACACATGTCCGTTTGTATCGTTTTTACCAGGATAACAAACAAAGTAATAAATAAAAAGTGTTGCTTAGCATAACAGGCTACGTTAAGAAAACTGCTACCTTAAAATACTGCCCTGATCTCCTCAGGGAAAAGTAATGGAGTACAGAGTAAGTTTGCAATCAGGGAAAGCAATCGATTGCCAGAAAAATAAAGGATTTACTCTAAATACTAAAACAATGCTCCTAAATAACACAGAAGAACATAAAACACAAAATTGCAATATAATTGTTATTAAATATACATTTAGAGCAAAATGGCTCTTAGATTAATAAAATGTTTTCATTTTCAAGGGACATACAGTATATGCAACTGAAGCAGGTAGCCAGTACATCCCCCAAAAATGTGTACATTACCATTTGACATTATAGTCATTACGGCTTTTAGAAAAAATTTATTTTGGGGTTGGGGGGTGGGGTAGTGCACTATATAACATAAGTTTTGGCATTTGTTTTCCTTACATTACTTTTACTTTTATACTTTAAGTAGTTTTGAAACCAGTACTTTTGTACATTTACTTGAGTAAAAAGCTTAAGTTGATACTTCTTCTATAAAAGTCTTTTTAAACCCTTGTATCTATACTTCTACGTGAGTAATGAATGTAAATACTTTTGACACCTTTGAATATTTGTAAGCAGAACGGAAATAGAGTTGTACCCACAACCAAACCCCTGAACACCTCTGGTTTATATGGGATGGACCTGTCAAGATTGACTTGACAAAGCATAGAGACCCTGCAGCTTAAACAATGTGTCAAACAAGCTGTCATTGACCTGGCCAAGCCTGCCTCCAAACTCTCTCTCTCTCTCTCTCTCTCACACACACACACACACACACACACACACACACACACACACACACACACACACACACACACACACACACAGATAAGAGTAGCAATAGCTGCTCCAAAGTTCAGCCTGGACAAAGTGTGGCTTATTGCTGTAAGTGAAGCAGGCGCTTAATAGTATTCAGAACAGATCTGCTCTGAGAAAATTGTACAGCCAGCCAGGACTGTGTGTGACAGACGTGTGTGTGATAACAGCATAAAATCAAATGTGACCAACTAATACAAAGATGCACTGATGCTTGAATGAATGAATGTAAACTCGTGTTCTTACAGTAAGCTCCCTGATGATCTGTCTGTTGTCTGTTTAACTGTTTAAGCATCGTACATTAAAACAAAAAAAAAAAAGTAATTAAAAAATAATAATTATAATAATAATAATATTATACATATATATATATATATATATATATATATATATATATATATATATATATATATATATATATTAATACTGATTTTTAACTGTAACTGATCTGCATTTTTAGTGTAATAGGTAAAACATTTAATATGTCATATTGCATCATAATGAACAATGATTCTAAAGTTCCAAATTCAAATTAAAATGCTTTAATATAGAATACAAATCTATAATTTATCAAAAAAAGAAGGGAAAATTTGGATGGTCTTAGTTCAGTCTCTAGTGGTCAGGTGAGATCTGACTCTGGACCACTACTGTTACTACATGACTTTAATTCACATAAAACTATGAATCCTTATTTTTATTTATAAACGTGATACACTGTTAAATTCACAACTATGCATGATGCTAGGTAAACTCTTAATTGTCATTCAGTAAGCATTTAATTCACATTTACAGCTTGTTTCAGAATATTAATCCACATGAAAACATTGATTTATCTCCATTTACTGTTCATTCATATCATTTATTTGACTAAAGTACTGTTCATGCGCCTAGAAGTTAACAATAAATGTAAAACAAATGTTTGTCCATGTGTTCCTTAGCCATGGAGTAGCTGGAGACCTTTAAGTGCATCACTGGACTAAAGAATCTCATTAATTATCTTACTTCTCATGGATTTGAGACTTTCTTCATATTAGGTCTCCCTCTTGTGGTCACAGTAAGTAATAACACCAGCAGAGGTATTATGCTGGCCCGGTCTCATATTCATGCATATAGTGATTGACTAACATGCTGTAACCAGAAGCTGGTTAACCTGACATGAGATATGCAGATGAGAGAGATAAGAGCAGGGTGGAACAAATGCTAGAGAAATTGATAGGCCTGTTGTAAAGTGAACGGTGAGTACGCATTCAATCATCTTGAAACCACCCAAAAAAATTGGAAATACAAAATGCTCAGCTGTCAGAATAAAAGTGGTCTATGCCGGAGACTCATTCTGCGCTTCAGAACACTGTGAGGAGAAGCATTTGAGGAGCCTGCCGTGACAGAGCCCCCCGGCTAACTCGCCGAGCCAAAATGGAAATAAACACTTTGCTCTTGTTTGTTTAAATGGAGCTCAAGGCCCCTGGAGGTGTTTGCTAAGGGACAAAAAAAAAGTGAAGGAAAAAAAAGGCAAATATCCCTTTTCCCCCTCTCCTTTCTTTATTTCTTCCTTCCTTCTGTCTCTCTCCTCCCTGTGGTAATGTGTGCCAGAGAGCTTTGGTAAACATCCCAAGCAGTCTTGCATCAATAGCCTGCTTTCTCTCTCTCTCTCTCTCTCTCTCTCTCTCTCTCTCTCTCTCTCTCTCTCTCTCTCTCTCTCCTTTATCTTTCAATGTGTGGTCCTAGTGCAGTTTATGAAGGGGCTGACTTTCCCCTGCAAGTGACTGACTCAAGCTCAGGGAGGCCGCACAAAGCCGTCCACAAACTCTCAACAAGATCGTTGAAAGATTAAGAGTGAGTGCAGACATACCAACGGCTTATGGAGGGGAATATATGGGCCATCAATGGCATGACATGATGCTCAGGCACATACCAAAACCACCACAGCCTGGTGACACCCACAGGCAGCTGGGACGAGATGGTGAGGCCATTTGCTCCTGTGCAGTTCAGCTGCATAGTCTGAGGTGCAGGTGTTTCAGTTCATGGTGGAGATGGATGGGTGAATAGATAGATAGATAGATGGATAGAGTTGTAAGGAAGAAACCATTATTCAGTCTACTGGTGGTGATAGGGAGACACTGATATCGCCTCCTGGATGGTAAAAGTCTAATGTCTTCAGACATTCTCTTTGTACTGGAGCTTCTCAACTAAAGGATGTGACCATGCTATGTTGAATAGTTTTAACCACCCATTGCAGGGCCTTCTGATTAGACAATGAACAGCTGCCATACCACACTGTCACACAGTTGGTCTGGAAGGGGTCAGTAATTCAGCCATATGACTGAACAACAAATAGTGTGACACATTACAGAGAAACATATATAGAAATATAATGCTGTTGATGCACCAACATTGATGATTCACTGTGCTGTTATCCCCCCATTTTATGTTATCCCCAGAGGCTAATTATTTGATTTAAATATATATTTAAATAGAATTTAAATACTACAACAATGTCATTTGGGAAGGACATTTTCATAAAACCACTTCTATTTATTTTGAGAGCAAAGTAGGGTCCGGTTCAGTACACAATGACATCAGGAGATGAGTTGATATGTGTTGTGTTGAACTGAGCTGCATTGGGTTGAGTTGAGTTGAACTGAGTTGAGTTGTGTTGCACAACACAAAGCCTATCTAAGCCCAGATCAGGGTTGCATTGAGTTTAGCTGAATTGAGATTATTATTATTTGTTTTGAGTGGGGTTGAAATGATCTGAAATGAATTGAGTTAGATGTGTTGAGTTTAGCTGAACTGAGAATAGATGCTTTGTGTTGAGTTGAACTGAGTTGTGTTGTGTTTAATTGAGTTGGACTGAGTTGAGTTGGGTTGTGTTTAGTTGAGTTGGACTGAGTTGAGTTGACTTGAACTGAGTTGAGATGTGTTGTGTTTAGTTGAGTTGGACTGAGTTGAGTTGTGTTTAGTTGAGTTGGACTGAGTGGAGTTGGGATAAGTTGAACTGAGTTGAGTTGTGTTTAGTTGAGTTGGACTGGGTTGAGCTGGGTAGAGTTGAGTTGTGTTGCACTGAGCTAGATGTGTTGAGTTTAGATGAAATGACAATAGATGCTTTGTGTTGAGTTGTGTTGAATTAAGTTGAATGGAGCTGAGTTGTGTTGAGTTGAACTGAGTTGTGTTGAGTAATTCTGAGTTGAATTGTGTTGCACTGAGCTGGGTTGTGTTGAGCTGAGTTGCACTGAGTTGGGTTTCATTAAGCTACACTGAGTTGCTCAGTTTTAAGTTGAAAGCAAGCAATCTGTCTTTCCTACCTTGTCTTCAGTTTGTCAAAAAATCTACTATTCAGATCTGACTGGACTAACTGAGGCTTTGTTTCTGAATCTATCAAAGATGAATACTCTGCCAGACAGACTCACACAATACATAACAACCCATAGTCCACATTACTGAAGTGAACAGTACTGACCGTGGCAGCAGACGATATATTAAAGACCAAATCCAGGCATAGTCATGAGGACAACTTATTTATTTATTTGCTAACTGAGTTACGGCACATCTTGGGACAATCGATCATTCAGAGTTGTGCTTGCTCTCTTTCTCTAAAACAACGCAGTGGATTCCAAAGGCTTTGGTATGCAGACTTGGGTCTGCTATTCATAGCTACAAGCAGAGATGTAAATCTGATGAAATGAAGGAAAACAAGAGAAACAAAGTGAGAGAGATTGCAAGACAGAGAGAGAAAGAGAGAGAAATGGAAATGTTCTTCACAGTCGGGAATTTAATTCAGTGATGTTTCATTATTTTCTGCATATTTCATAATGGCAAAAGTACATTTACAGCTTTCATAGGTAAACATGCCAGTTTCTTCATCTTTTTTTATTATACAAGTTCATTAACCATAAAATAAACAGCATAATGTCTGTGGTGACGAATGTGAACTGACAAATGAAAAACAAGAGGCTTGGGCAGCATGAGTCACACCACCGTGTCAGTGCAGTGCAATGCTTACTGTAGTTATAAAACTGTGTGTGTGTGTGTGAATGGGTGGTGACCCCCTGATAAAGTCCACAAATCTGTTCACTCTTCCTGACCATTGCATGATAAAATCTGATCCACCTACATGTGCACTGCAGGCCAAAAAAGTGCTCCTCCTCGCCGGACGCACCTGCTTTCCTTGCTCAGGCCGGTTACATGTGTGTTCAGAAAAGACTGGAAACCCAATAGTGCCCAATCACTGTCAGCCTCCTATTTTCACAAGCCAAGGCGTCTAATGTGATTAGTGTGCAGCGTCTTTACTCACAACAAAGACACAGAAAGCTAAAGCCCATCTCAAATAGCGTCTAGCACACAAATCAAGGTTTGATTCTAAGGAGGGGGAGGAGGGGGGCAACCTTGACATGTCGGATGTTAATTGGAAGGTATATGTTACATGTAATTAGTGATTTTTTCTTCTTCTTCTTTATTGCAGGCCAGACAATGAATCTCCTCCTTTTTGTAAGAATCTACTGGAGGTGGCAAAGCCCTACTGCTTGTTTTTCAACGATTAGCTGTTCATCAGAATTACCAGCTCAAATCCAGCAGTTTCACTTCCCGCATTAAAGGGGATGAATATTGATCTGCTAAAGAGGATTTATTTATTTCATGCTCTATCCAAAGATCAACTGCTACCAGCTTTCGGGGGATCTTGGCGGCTCTTGCGCGGTAAAGCTACTGCACACATGACTTTGGACTTGACATTTGGGTGCTGGAAAGAAACCAAACAGTAAATTCATTGCAATAATCCCAGATAAATGGCCTGATCACTGGTGAAGCTTAGATAGTTAAGTGGTCTACACTTAAGAGCGGAGATGGTGAAAACAGACTCACAGAGCTTCTGTGACTTTGGCAATAGAATGAGAGTGGGGGGACCTGCAAAGCAGATGCAGGTAGGACCACCTGAGAAGATGCACATTGCACACTGTAAGCAAACGCTTAATGACGATCAGTGCAACTTATGACAACTTAAGCTTGTCTGATATTGTGCAGTTTCGGAGGTGCACCATATACTTAAGTTAAATTAATAGACTTGGCCACATTCACAAAGGTACATCACCTTCTATTATTGATCTCTGGTTATATGACAGACCCACTGCAGGGAACACACTTAAATATGACATTTTTAGGACATATTATTGGACAATTTACATCCATCCATCCATCATCTTCTGAGTCAAGGTCGTGGTGAGACCCTCTACCCCTTCACTCAGCACAGGGCATTACAGTATCTTAGGTAAACCCAGGACAGGGTGCCAATCAATCACTGGGCACACACATCAGGACAATTTAGAGTACATCTGGCCTCCAGAGGAAACCCATGCAGACACAGGGAGAACAAAGTAACCCCACCCAGATGGGGACTCAAGCCTAAAACCACAGTGCTGAGAGGTGAGCGCACTAACCATGAGCCACCATTCCACCCAACAACTTATATTTACATGCTAAATTAAAAAAAATATTATTTTTTTTAAAGTGCCACAATTTATTTTCCTCCAATTATGTTCAATAAATAGATTGTAAAAATGTACAGAAATGTTTTCTCTATTATATGTAAACAATACATGAACTTTAACCTCGGGTGCACAAATTTAGTAGAAATGACATCTAGAACAATTTTTACTGTAAAAGCTGTGTTGATTAGTGTGAATAAGGCTTATATAAAAAAGTCAATAATACCATAATACATAGTATCCCATAGTCTCATATGTTTGTATGCTGTAGAAAATGGTTAAAAGGTCAAATTGCAGTATAAGAGCCACTCTTCTCAAAATGCAGGTTGCCAGATATGTAACAGATGTCCTGCAACTGTCTTTAGTGTGAATGAAACTGGCTTCTCCACAAACTATCCCAAAGTGCCTGAAGAATCTTAACTAGGCTTCTTTACTTAGACAAAGAAAGGCTTGTGAGCCAAATTATTGTGATCAGTCACACACACAAACACACATACACACACGCACACATCCTCGCCCATTCACTCTTCCACGCACATGTGGCATTTTGCAGAAAATGAAGAAATGCAAATGTGTGATTTCCACGCGTTTGCCGGTAAGCACACGCTTGTTAAAGGAGTGCAGTTTGTTTTCAGCCTGTGTGGGAATTTCATCACATTAGTCATAGAGAAGCCTTGAAAAGAAAGAAACAAAGAAAGAAAGAAAACCCTTTCAAATCAATGAAAGAAGTGTTACATTAAAACACATGGAATCATCCCCTCATGGCAGGCATTGAATACTGAAAGCTATATTCATCCACAGGGTACTGATCAAATTATCCTAATAAAACATTCTAATAACATTCTTTAATGGAAATAGCCTGATAACAATGGTCTAATAATAGTGCCGTAATGATGCTATTCTGTAGCTGTAATGATGGTGACAGGTGGTCAAATTAAACAGATTAGGCTGTAATGGACGTTGGGGTGTGGAGATGAGTAGAGATTATTGCTCCATTACTGCTATGCACATATAATCATGTAGGCTATAAAGCACTATAGCAGGTCTGTGCTTGCTCTGGTGGACCTTACAGAGGCTTTGACTGTCTTTTCTTCTCATCAGGGGAAGACAGGAATGAGCAGAGCAGGTGTGCTCGTTTTGTCCAGCAGGTGGTGCTTTATACCTTCCAAAAGATCCCACAGTGCTCAAAAGCAGAGCAGAGAGGCACAGTTTTTACACTTCACTGATTCTGCAGAAGATTTAGGCTCCTAATCATGAGAAGAATGTGGAATAATATAATTAGACCAAGACTGAGAAAAAGTGGGATATCCAGTGGAGGAACAGACGGAGATTAAATCAATGACTATAACAGACAAACACTATAATATATCTGATCTGATATTAATAAAGTTATTTATGATACTGAAGCTCTACTACACAGTTCAGTAATAAACATGTCACACATCAGAGATCAATCCAACCATTTCTATACGTTTAGACCACATTTCTAACCAGAAGGTCTTGAAACATAAACATCTGAGAACCAGAACAAATAATTTAAAAAAAGAAATAGATGGAAAAAATAAAGAAAAAGATGGACAAGAAAGATTGTTTTTACCTTAATGCTAATAACATAATAATAATAATAATAATAATAATAATAATAATAATAATTCTTATTATTATTATTTTTATTATTATTACTATTATTCATATTACAACAACAACAATAATAATAATAATAATAATAATAATAATTATTATTATTATTATTATTTGTTAATATTCTGAATTAATGGCCACTATTACATAAATTGTCTGGCTGAAACAACTAGCATGTGCCACCAATATCAAATATTAGGAGTCCAAGCGCAAAAAGCTTTTCTTCTTCTTCTTCTTCTTCTTCTTCTTCTTCTTCTTCTTCTTTGTCTTCTTCTTCTTCTTATTATTATTATTATAAAGTAAACAAAACGTGCAATAATACCACATATTTAACTGAAGGAAATTACAGAATATCCTTGAATAATAATACATTTAAATTAAAATTAATAACACAATAATAGGCCTGGGGTCAATGGGTTAAGCACCAAATGAGCACTTTCCAAACAGGCCTACATAAATCAGTCATAAGACCATCAGGCAAGGACAAGACTGCAGTTATCATAGTCACAAATCAGTCTACTGCAAATATTCCAGTAAATAATCAGTGAATATAAACAACACAAATACAAGACAAAAAGTTGACAAACAAATAAGAAACACTGTCAAAAAGTAAAAAGGCTACCAAAGAATTTGTCTTTGATTATATACAATACATGCAAAAAGGAGATATTACATGTGTAGAGCACTTATATGTAGGTCTACAGCTCTGTCTCAGGAGAACCTCATAATTACCATGTTAGTATCATTTGTTAAGAAATAACACATTGTCATTGTAAGTCTTATGAACTGAATAATTGATGTACAATTCAAGAGGTTAGGCATGACTTTATCACAACCCTTTATGAGTCTATGAGGCACACTGAGAGACCTGCGGTACTCATTTTAGACCCAAATCAATTCTTACTGTATTCTAGGCTCTGTGCACTGATTATTCCGAATTAATTCAGCTCTATTATAAAATAGAAATACAGTTCTCTGAAAAGGCTTTAGGCCTGTGAGAAAATGAGAGCTGAAAGCTGTGTTTGTATTTATTACCTAAAAAAAAAAAAAAAAAAAAAAAAAAAAAACAGTCAAATTACAGCAAATACAAATATCATTAATGCAGTAAGTGGTAATTTTGATGCATGGTTGAACCTTTTCCAAACCTCTCATCATGGTCGTCTATCATCTAATAACTGGTTTGGTTCATTATGTTAAATCACGTGTGCTGTTGCTGAAACCGAACAAATTCTTTTGATGGCTGAGGTGCATCAAAGAGACCGTCTGGATTCAAAATTCTACGTTAGATGTTTTTTTAGAAGAAATTCTAATTATATTATTGTACATATTATTATATGATAGATTTCTTTAGACATAATATAAAAATATAATAATACATAATTTATAATAATAAAGGAATAATGATGTTTACAGACATTTGCACAGCACTGTATTTAGGGGTGAACACGGTTGACTGCGACCCCAGTGGCCTTTGATGGTCTTTAGGTCTTTACTCACATTACTGTAGGTGTCCCTGCTCACACAAACACACGCCTGATGCACTTCCTGCTGCTGTCCTTGGCAGGCAGACATCTCAAAAAGAGGAAGTCATATTTTCCACTAAAAGCCCAGCAAAATATCTGCTATTCCACATGCTAGACAAAATAAACTGTCCCTCCTACCTTCCATTAAAGTCATCCTATGACTGACATCTGCCCTGAGTGGGTGTAAAATGCTAATTAGGGCAGTAGATTAAAGATTGACAGATGAATATAGTTGGGGCTTAATATACAGTATACTGGGGAGGGGCGAAATAACCAGCCTAACCAGTATATATGACACGATTTTCCTTGTTCACACAGTTCATATGCTTTCCAGGCAATGATATCCACATATTACACACACACACACACACACACACACACACACACACACACACACACACACACACACACACACACACACACACACACACTGCTTTCATGCTGGATTTATTAGTGTTGTCCTCTGAGCAGACTCAATGCACCACATAATCATATACTCATACTGTATATAATCTATCTATCTATCTATCTATCTATCTATCTATCTATCTATCTATCTATCTATCTATCTATCTATCTATCTATCTATCAGTGGTTTTTCATGATTTAAAAATGTTCTGTATTGTAGAATAATACTAAAGTCATCCAAACTATGAAGTACATATGTAATTATTTAGTAAACAAACAAGTAAACAAACCAGAATATGTTTATATTTTACATTCTTCACAGTAGGCACCTCTTGCTTAGATACAGCTTTCTTGGCATTTTCTCAGTCAGCTTTATGAGGTAGTCACCTGGAATGGCTTTCAGTTAACAGCTGTGTCTTGTCAAGAGTTCATGACTTGCATTTATTGCCTCTTTAATGTGTTTGAGACATCAGTTGTGTGTCTACTTTGAAGTAAAATCTAAAACATGTTTTGCTTGTTTAACACTTTTAAGTTTACTACATGATTCCGTATGTGTTCCTTCAGAGTCTGGATAACTTCAGTATTCATTTATAATGTAGAGGAAAAAATAAAAATAAAAACATTGAATGAGAAGGTGTATCCAAACTTTTGACTGGTACTGTATAAAAATATATAATGTGTGTGATATATTAATATTTGCAATATCTACTAAACTCTGTAAAATGCACTGAAGCTCTAATCTCTCTCTCTCTGTCTCTCTGTGTATGTGTGTGTGTGTGTGTGTGTGTGTGTGTGTGTACCAATGGGTCAAAACAATACTGTTAAATATAGCTGATTATCTCATTGATTCACAATGATGAGTGTGAAGGTCTTGTATCTTGTATTCAGGGACGTGGCACCAAATTCTGGGCCCTATGGACAAGCAGTGCCCAGGGCCCCTCACCCCTATTATCAAATATTATTGACTTTAATAGTTAAAGGAAAATAAAATTCCAGACTCCTCAAGGGCCCTCGCCCCACTTGGGGCCCTGGTAACTCAGTCCCACTTTTCCCCCCACTATGATGCCCCTGCATGTAGGCTTGTTGGATTTGGAAGAAATGGGCAGGCATGAAGACCTGAGAGACAAGGGCCAAATTATTATGGCCAGATGACTCGGAAGCTTGTCGAAGCTCCCAGTCAGTAGCTACTGGCCCACTAATCCAATTGAGCATCTGTGGAATGTGCTGGAACAACAAGTTCTCTCTGCGACAGCTCCACCTCACAGCTTACAGGATCTGCTACTAATGTCCGGAGACAAGACACCTTCAGAGGGGAACAGTGCCTCAGTGGGATAGAGCTGTTTTAGAATATTGGTCCAAAAGTTTTGGCCAGGAGCATAATTTTGTATTCTTTCGTCACAAAGTGGAAAACGTGCTGTTTGATAAGAACAGAGGACCAATAATCTGTCTGCTGTACTGAATGCAAAGCTGCCTCTCCCCATTTCGATTTTCACCCGTGCATTTTACAGCAGCTCCCCACACACAAGCTTTTACGAGGATGGAGACAAAATAGGAGTTGATGAAAGATTAATGAAAAGCTTTCAGTCTGGACGGGCACGACTCTGCTCATGTGGCAAAAAGTGCATGACGTCAGTACGGCTTCACCATTTCTTTGGCACGTGACTCCACACACACACAAGCACAGCAAACATCACTGTGTAGCCTACATGTACAGACACCTGCGTGCAGGATCATGATTCATGTGTCAAGTGGCTGCAAAATTATTTTAAGTTGCCTTGTTTTGGTTAAAGCGGTTTAAAACATATGATTCATGTGCAACCAGTTGACACATCTGAGTCATGCAAATAGTGCACAAACAGAAACATCACATTGGCAGCACAGGTTCAGCGGTTTGTTTTCTCTACTATCTGCACAAAGACTCAAAGCAGAGGGTCGTTAAGTGATTTCATTAGACCACTTTGAAGCAAATTTGCCTCAAATAAAATAAACCTCCTCTGGACACAGTGGGCTTGTGAGCTAATGGACTTTTACTCTGCCTTCAGCTGTTCTGAGATAATTCAGTCTTACTAACCAGCGAGGGGTGTCAAACATTTGTACACATCAGACTAATCACACCTACACGTCTGCAGGTGAAGTCCTAACAGGAATGCACACAGATTTCAAAACAGCTCTAATTCTTGGACTCACGTGGTGCTAAATGGTCCACCCGAGATGCTTTTTTGGCTGTAATCCTGCAATTGCTACCAGTCACTGTTTGAGAAAATAATCAGTGTGTGGAGGAGTGTATTTAAAATGCATGGAACCGCCCAGACCTGCCCTTTACACACCTCTGTAGCCTAATGATGAGTGTGTGTGTGTGTGTGAGAGAGAGAGAGAGAGAGAGAGAGAGAGAGAGTTTCATCAGGCTGATGAGAGGGAACAATAGGTCTTTCGGCAGAGTGTGTATATGTATGTGTGCATTTGCAGCTCCGGAGTCTTTAAAGTTGTATGCCAAAGCCGTAAAGCTTACCACACCCATGAGAGAAGAGCTACTCTGTTGTACACACACACACACACAAACACACTCACACACACCCACAAAGACACACACACACCTACACACACACACACACACACACACCTTTTTGCTTCTTTACTATCATTAGTACTAGTACATCTCCAAAAATTAGAATGTAATGAAATATGGTTCAGTTGTGTCAATTTAATTTTTGTTCAATTTAATTTAATTCAGTTTCTAATAAAAAAAAAAAATCAGTTAAATTCAAAAAGGTAAACTGTCATATTTTATATTCATTACATGAATAACAAAGTAACAATTCAAGTCTTTCTTTGTGTTAATGTTGATACTTTTTGAACAGTAATTTACTCAAAACTTCAAATTCAAATTAAATTTTCTAAAAATTCCTGATTTTCTACTATAAATTGTCAACTTTAAAACAAAGAAAAAAATACCACAAATGTCACTTTACATGTAATGAAAATAAAATATGATAGTGTAGGTTTTTTTTAATTCAATTGTGAATTAATTGAACTGTTTCAAAAATTCAAATTTTTGGAGATGCACTACTGCTGACAGTAAAGAAGCAAGAAATGCGAGTGTGTGTGTGTGTGTGTGTGTGTGTATGTGTGTGTGTGTGTGTGTGTGTGTGTGTGAGGGGGGGGCACGGTATACTCTTCTCCAATAATCTCTAGTGTGCTGGCTTTATAGAAGACAGAACTGTACAAATGTAAAACAGTGATGTTCCCTGTAATACTAAAGCATTCTGAATGCAGTTACATGCACTCAATAATCTGATAACTGCAGATTTTGTCTGTAATCTGTTTGATGCTTTTACATGCACTTGATAAATCAGATATCAGAAAACTGGGTCTACTTGCTTTGCAACCAGCCAACTCACAAAAAAAAAAAAAAATTCCTTCTACAGTAAACTGTCTACAGTCCACTTCCTTCTTTCTGTAAATAGACCCACGTTACTACATGCACTAAAAACTACATTATCAAGCTTACTTTATTTAACTTCTTAATCTGAGTTATGATGTAAGAAATCAGAGGTTTCCTGTTTACATCAACATTTGAATTATCATATAATTTCAAAATTATGATTGAGCATCAGCTGTGCTCAAATTATGTAGATGTGTAAGGGCAGCACATAAGGATTTTACAGAATTGTTTCATAATACGTTAAATAACATATTTATAAAACAGTACTTTACCAACTAATACCAGTAACCTCAGGAATTGAGAAGCTGTATGTAAGTAAATGTCAAAAAGTAAATGAGACTGTATTGTCAAAAGGGGTTTTAAATAAGGATACACCTAATATTTAGCAACCAAAAGTATTCAGCTGAAAATGAAAAAAAAACACTGGAAACACAGGAAAAAGACCAAATAATTTCTACTGAATAATGACCTTTTTGGACATTCAAAATTGTGCTTTTCCTCATCAAAACACAGATTCACCAGCACGGTTACAGTTTGGTGCTAAAATGGGAGAAGATAACAAACTACAACCACAACCTTTACTAAACTACACTTGTTATGATGAAGCCAGAATACAGCCGCTTAGCTTTGTGTTTGTGCTCGGCGGCTGCAGTGTTAGGGAGCGTCTCACAATTACCAGAAGAAATGTGAAGTGTTTCAGTGTCTGTAGACAATGACACACTTTAAACACACAAAACATTCATGTGACTTACATCATTCATTTTAGACATTTTCATCATTTTATTAAATATTAGTAATAATGTAACACACATGCATCTTCATACATATTCATATATTATTGTCTTTGTTTTATATACAAATATAAAAGAATAATTAATTAAACTCATGTTATTAAACCTAATGAGGTCAAACTAAATAATTATAAATTCCTGGCTATTATTATTTAAATAATTATTAATTCCTGGCTAACTACAAGACTTATTTTGGGAAATAGTTGTTATTCATTTTATAATGATTTATATAAATGAAATAGTTCCTCTAGAGATAGATAGATAGTACTTTATTGATCCCTTTAGGATGTTCCTTCAGGGAAATGAAGAATTCTACTTGGGAATGATACTTTATTTATATTGAAACAATGACATTTCCATCATTTTAGTGTAAGTCCTCTTTTGTTAATACTCACATTTATGAAGGATCTCAGAATAAGAATGCTAATCAAGCCTCATGTATATTTAGTTGCTGTTACATTCATGGCAAAAGCTGGTCCCAGATCAGCATTCTTATCCTAATCCTGTAATTTAAATCCTTATAATCATTCTTTATAAATATGAAGTGCAACCAAAAGAATATGATTAAACATAAAGCTAAATTTTCCATATGACTGTATTAACTGCACTGTAGTATATACTTGTTGTGAATATGTCTGTTTATGTGTTTGCAAAGACTTGCATTTGATCTATTAGGCCTTAGCGATTGATTAAGTGTGAAATGTGTGCTCAGGAGTTTAGAAGCATTGCTGTGATTTGTGCAGAAGGCTGTGAGGATGAATGTGGAATTATCCCATCTCTTCTCACTGCACACACACTGGAGGCCTGACACACCAGCACTTCAGAAACATGTGTTGGCACACACACACACTGCACTGGACACACCAACGACTGGTTTCCATTATCACGTCACATAATCTGACAGATCCAGACTGCTCTTCTCTCTCTCTCTCTCTCTCTCTCTCTCTCTCTCTCTCTCTCTCTCATCTGTAGCCTTCTTTTGCCAACATGCTTTCAATTTCATTTCAATTCCGTCTTTTGAAATATGCACTCAGCCACAGGGATTTCAGGTCTCATGCTAAATCTGACAAATAATGTCTCCATAGTGCAATATTCCGCAGGCGGTGTACGAGGCTGCCTCTGACACACGCAGTGATAACTCAGGATGGTTTGTGCAAGCGTAATGAATTTATGAGAGGCACAGGTCTTACGCTTAATGCACAGTTTCATTTAGCTGCACATTACCACAGTTACGGCAGAGTAAAGCTGTCTAGAAGACTGAATTTGTTACACTGACTGAGACAGACCAGATCCTTTAAAACAGCTTTTGATGATCTGTATGTGTGGATATGTGTGCTGCTAGAGTCACTCAGATAAACTACAGAAATACTGTTAGAAGCAGTGCTCTCTGTTAAATTAGTATGACAGT
>BRDA01035167.1:0-27153 GCA_036984385.1 Crenuchus spilurus | reverse complement strand
CTGGTCTCCTCTGTCCCCAGACATCTGTTGAGTGTTGTAAGAAGAAGGGGGGATGACACACAGTGGTAAAAATGGCCTTGTCCCAACTTTTTGGGATTTTTTGACGCCATGAAATTTTGAAATGACATATTTTTCCTTTAAAATTCTCTCAGTTTAAACTTTTGATCTGTGATTTGTGTTCTATTCTGAATAAGATATTAGATGTTGGCACCTCCACATCATTGCATTCAGTTTTTATTCACAATCTGTTTAGTGTCCAAACTTTTTTGGAATCCGGTTTGTAGTTTGCATCAACAACAGTCACCGGCATTACTACCGAAAACCTGTTGTTGTAATTGTGATAATTTCTTGGCTGTACATGGATGTGTCTTCCATCAAGCGCACCAAGGGAATGTGGAAATTTCAATTCAAAGTCCTGTGCTATTTCTAACCATTCTGCCTCTGAGGTTAATGTCTATCAAAATAACAAACAAGATGAGACTACCACTGAAACTGCATTTGATACACTACTAAGACCTTTGACTGATTCATTACTTAAATCTGTCACTCTTACACTGTAATATATACATATAAATATCATAATTTCTGAAACAGTACCGGTATATGTGTGTGTTTGTATGTGTTGTTGTGAAATCAGTCTCCAACTGAACATGCATGTTCGTTTGATCTGTGGTGTAAGAACTACCAGACAACAAGAACTTCTTTTCAGCTAAGTTTTATTGAACAGAGGCCTCTGGGAATTGTCACAGAACAGCAGCCAAAACAGCATTAGTTGTGCTCAGTGAAAATGCAAAGATTGAGAGTTACACACCAGCTTTAACAAAAGCATTCCCAGGTTTTCAAGAAAAAAAAGTGGCTTCTTGTGAGCCATTAGAGAGGTAATGTGATGTAAATGAGAGTTAGGCCTAGTCCACACACAGCCGGGTATTTCTAAAAACGAATATCTCCCCTACATCGTTTTCAAAAATCATATCATACACACGAGATCGTTTTAAGAAGTTTTCATCCACATGAATCCGCATAAATACTCCATGGAGTGTTGTCATAAAGACGCCAAGCGCATAGATGGCAGTATAACACAAAGCTAATGCCCATGTCAGCCAATCAGAATCCTTCAAAACAAAAAAGTAAGTAACAAAAAACTTCTCCTTTGCTCCTCCACGTATTGGAGAAGCTGAACTTGTAAAAACAAACACACAAAGAGTGTTTGAATAAACATAAAAATGAAAACTTCTCTGCTGGCGTTCATCCTTCCACAGCAAGGCAGTCAATTACAGTGGTCACGCATATGACATCACAGCATCATTTGTCGCAGATTTCATACGTACACACGCAAACGCAAAAACGGAGTTTTCCAAAATCTCCACTTTGGCCGGAGTTTTCATAATCATTCGTTTTTGGTGTAAAACTGCGTTTGCATGTGGATGAAAGGCCCAAACGCATAAAAATATATGCGTTTATTCAAATACCCGGCTACGTGTGGACAGGCCTTAGTTTGGAGTATCAGTCCCCCTTGAATCACCCTGGTGGTTTTCCATCACGTGAGAGGCAGTTTCACCATCAGTGCAGTACCTGCCTTTACAGCAGGATGTAACATCTCTGTGTTTAGCCCCCTCCCTGTCATAAAAATTATCTTACTCAGTTTTCTGTAATTTAGGTAAACTGTGCTTAAACAACCCGTTCTAATTCTTATCTGGCAGGCTGCACTGGGGTGGAGCTCTCTCTATCACACACACACACACACACACAGAGACATAGTTCAAAACCGTCTTTGTTCCCTGAAACAGTTACAATAATGTCAAAGATATATTGAAGCTAAAAGCTGTTTCTGTAATGTAAGTTTATTTCTCCAAACATTATAATGAAGCCATTCATTTGTTATAATCAATGCTGAACATTAATTAAGCTAAAATCAGTTATAAAACATAGTGTTTTAATATGTTAGCAATATAGATATGTTTCCCTTCAGTATACACACATAAAAATATAGTTATGAAGTCATTGAAATGGATTCAAACCAAACCTACCTTCAGGAACAGCACTTTTATGACCTGAGACAGAGCGCCGCAGGTCTCCATAACTATCTGTCAAATAGTGCTGGTGCCAGTCCTGTACTGGAACCTGAGAGACTTGAATGATTCACCTACAGTATAAAGAAAATTTTGTTAATGCTCAGAAAGTACACTGTTTAAATGAACAATAGCTAAATCAATGTTGTATTATTTGGTTAATGCTTTGGGAAACACTTGTTGCCAAAAACTGCAAGGTGAAAGACTGCCGATCTCTAGGTGATATTGCCATTCTCATTTTGGTGTCCTGCTTGGCTCTGAGATTGCTGAACCCAGTCCCATCATGCACCTGACTGATGAAAATAAGGGAAAGTAAACGTAAAACAAATATAAACACAGAATTGGAAGAATGTGTCTTTAGTTCATATCTATATAACATTTGCATATTTTTGAATGGTATATTAATCTAAAATTGTCCATAGGTACGCGTGTGTGTGTGTGTGTGTGTGTGACCCAGCGATTGACTGGCACCCTGTCCTGGGCTTAGTTGAATAGTGTAATACCCAGTGAGGGGGTAGGGGACTAACCGCAACCCTGATAAGGATTAAGCAGGTGTGATAATGGATGGATGAACAGTATCTTATTGTATCCTACATTACTGTCATTATCAAAACAGTGTATTATTTCTGCAGGAAATAATTAAAGGTAACATTGCTTATAATGTAACAATGAAAACAAAGACTCACAAGGGAGCTGATGTCATACATGAGTAAGAGTTACATTTTGAATTCTGAAAATGAGTCATTTTTAGTCATGCATTCCTCCTGATCATAGATTATCTTTATTCAGCATCATTATCATTTCTGACAGCACAGCAGTACTTTACATAATAAAGCATTAATTATGTGGATTGTTGGCGTATATTTTACTAGCTGTTTACTACCTTCAGCAAATCCATAAACTAACATATTTTTCCTCAAAAGTAAAATAGTCACTACTGCAATACGTCATTTACTTGTTGTGAGGGTAAAGAGAGGTTTTCAGTTTCTAACAATTTTAACTGTTTAAAAATAAAAGTTAAATAAGCACAGAAGTGTGATTCTGGTGAAACATTAAGTTAAGGTAAATAGAGGTTCCCAATTGAAGAATCATCCACATACAATCTACCCATACAAATGTATATGCTGATCAAATAATAGATCTGAGTCAGTTACAACACCAACATTTTAGCTGATGAGCTAGGGGGAATATAGATATTTTTTTAAAAAGTCTAAAACCTTATTTAAAGCAGGTTTTGGACCTAGTAGGAGAATCTCGGTTTTGTTGCTGTTTAGTAGACGGAAGTTGTTCGTCATCCAGTGCTTCACATCTTTTACACAGTCCTCCATTTTCTTTAGTTTTGATTTATCATTTGGTTTGGCTGATATGTATAGCTATGTGTCAACAGCGTAACTGTGGAAGGTAATGCCATATTTGCTAATAACTGCCCAGTGGCAGCATATATAATGTGAATAATAAAGGTCCCAAGATTAGAATAGAAGAGACATTATGTTAACAAACTGGTAGCGATCTATAAGGTCAGACTTGTTACATCTGGCAGAGTAGAAAAAGAACAGGATAGTTGGAGTGTCGTTAGCTTAGTTAAATGCAGTTAAATATTTTAGTTACATGGAAGATATTAAGGAGAGGAATAGAGGGGACAGTGGTTACGGTTCTTTGAAATAATAAATAATGAGTTCTCTGAGAGGGGACACGTAACAGAAGTGCAAATGTGTGTTCTTTTGAGAAACCGACACTGAGGCAGAAGGGGAAGTGTGAGTTGCTTGTGAGAGGGGATATGAGACACAAGGGGTGCAAGCAGACAGGAGATCCACATTTGATAGGGGGACAAGCTAGGTATATTAACAGAAGGTCCCAGTACATTCAATCTATTTTTGTATCTTTTATGAGAGATATATAATTACTCTTAGACTTAAACCATGATAGGGCCATTCATGTGACCCCAACCATGTTTTTAGTCTGTCTAGTAGAATAATATGGTCAGCTGTATCAAAGGCTGCACTAATGTCAAGCAGCCTTAGCATGGACATGTAGCCTTGATCAGAGGTAAGAAACAGGTCATTTCATATCTTAACTAAAGCCTCTCAGTGATATGATGTGGCCTAAAACCTGACTGAAATATTTCATACAGTTGCAAGAAAAATACATGAACCCTTTGGGATTGCTGTCAAAAGAGGTTCAACCAGTTATTAAATCCAAAGGTTCAGGTACTTTTTCCACCCTGCACTGTAAATATTGTTTATTTATATTGCTCATCACCTATTTAGTCTCGTTTCATGGTTTTGTATGTCCCCACACGTGCATATTTTGTAAATAATGCTTCTTTGTACTATGTCACTTATTTTCAAGTAACTATAATGTTTGAAGCTTAAAAAATGACACTGAACTACATGAAATGGTTGGGACTAGTTCAGAGTTTTTGCGATATCCCATATCTCATTATTTAAGAGACAGTAAAATTCTTCTTGTAGCAGAGCCATAAAAATGGAAACATCTACATCAACAATGCATTTGAAATGATGGGAACATTAAAAAATCTAAAAATAGGGTAGGTACTAAGCACAGTGTATCTTATTGCTGAATTCTGATATAGAAGAAGTATCATTACCATATTACCTCACACTTTGGAAAACACACTGCACTGACACATTATTACACTTGGCCACTTTAACTGTATGCTGCTAATATTTATTCATTACTCACTTATTCATATAACTTGCTGCTAATCTCCCCATGCCATGGTCAATACTCTGAACATTCTACAGTCTAAGTTATTGATACTCTTGTCCAATACTACTCTACATAGTGTACAGTCTATATTTACATTGTTTAGTCTATATTTACATTGTTTAGTCTACAGTTACATCTGTATAACCTATATTATATCTGTATAGTCCATATGTATAACAAACACTTTTACATTTATATCAAACTACTGCACTGGGTAAAACTGAGACCATGGGAATGTAATTTGTTCCACCTCATGTACTACATGTGATGTGAATGATAATAAAGAGCCCTTGAATCCTTGATCCACCTCTCCCAATTCTCCATCAAATCAACCCAATAAAGGAGCTGAAGGACCAGGGGGTCATCCCTAATGTGAGTCAACACACTGTTATTGTCTGTGTCTGTATCACTTTATTTATTTTACCACTTTTAATGCAAAGCTTTTATGATGATATCATTTAAACTGAACAATCTCAACATTCACATAAATGTTGTGTTTAAATGTTTAAATAAAAAAATATTTCCATACATTATTATATGTATTTATGACGTGATCCCAAATCAGTACACTTAACTGTCAATACCAATGGCCGGTCGTTTTTGTGATGCAAATCATGGCTTTTGCAGTGGCCAGCATCGTAAAAACACTGCAGTCGGCCAATAAAATTCGTTTCATTTCCCTGTTATCTAATGAAATAAAATACAATGGATTATTTTAACTAACTGTAATATATTATAATAACTATTATCGCAGCGTGCGCGCAGACTCACACACAGAGAAGCAGACGGAGGGCCGGTTCTATAAATAAGACAGAATAACTGACTAAGACACACATTAACGGTAACTTAACTAAAACACACTAAAATAACTCATAGAGACTAGACTACAACTAACAATCATTACACATACAAAAATCTCCTCTTAAAGACCCCAAATAATTACAAAATAGACCCCATAAACACACAAGAGAACTTTATGCAAATACCGTATGACACGCAGCCATCTGATTGGCCGACACCCCCAAAAGCCGCCACAACACACACAAAAAAAAAAACACCTCCCCCCCCGACCCAAAATTTTGGTGAAAAAGGATGATCACCAATTTTTTTTTTTACTTGGCCTTATCTTACTCAGTTTTCTGTAATTTAGGTCAACTATGCTAAAACAGCCCGTTCTAATTCTTATCTGGCAGGCTGCACTGGGGTAGAACTCTCTCTGTCACACGCGCGCACACACACACACACACACACACACACACACACACACACACAGAGAAAGACAGACAGTTCAAAAACGTCTTTGTCCCTGAAACATGTATCTCAAATAAACAATTCCAATTTGCTGCAGTCTGTTTCTTTAATGTAAGTTTATTTCTCCAAGCATTATAATCAAACCATTCATTTGTTTTAAATCAATGCTGAACATTAATTAAGCTAAAAGCAGTTATAGGATATACTGTTTTAATATGTTAGCAATATAGATATGTTTTCTCTTCATAAGTTAAAAGGTTTAAAGTTATTGAGCAAACTGAGCAGAACTGAATGTTTGGTAATGCTATAAAAGGAGAGCATAGTTACACACGCGTTCGGTGAATGTGATTGGCTGGTGTAAGCTTTGCGAATGAGCCAATCAGATATGAGGCGGGAGTTATGAGAGTTAAATGCTGATAGAGGTGCTGAGCTGCTGGACTACTCGACAGAAGAGCACGTTTAGCTGAATGAGCTGTGAGACCGCGGCTGCTGCTTTTATATGGACTTAGCTAAGAAGCTAGCGGAGAGCTAACTCCAGCAGTGAAGCGGGAGAAGCTGTGAGTCTGACCGGGACAGAGAGCTGTGACGGAGCCGGACAGCCCTGCGAGGCGGAGGACCGAGTCCACATCCACGTCTGCTGTGTCACTTCTCTCTCCAACCACGTCAGGTGTGTTTTTCTGTCTCTTCTCCACTCCGGTCGTCCTGGACCGAGTGTGTGTACAGCTCCATCATTCAGGCAGCACTTCTTCTTTTGTCCTGCTGCTCAAACACACATTTGTTTTAGTACAACGAGCAGCGTTCAGCACTAAAACTACTTCACTGACTGTAAGTCTGATATTCTGATGACTTTTACCTCCTACAGCTGATTTTATTTCAGCTCTTACATTTCTGTTCAGAGCTCAGCTCACATTTTATCTTCTCTTACACACTTTTCACTGTTTTATAGTTTAAAGGACAGTTAAACACTTTTGAGAGGAAACGTTTTAGTCCTGATTTCTGTCTTTCTGAGTAAATGTTTCAGACGTTTTCTAAACATGTTTATTTACGGTTTATAAGATTTCAAGCTTATTAGTTTAAATGACTTTAAAGAGTGAATTAATCAGTCATAATATTAGATGTTAACATAATTAAAGTGTAATAACTGATGTTAATAGTGAGTTAAGATGAAAGACGACTTCATTTACAAAAGTGAATAACTAAACTCATCAGGTGAATATTAGGTCTGTCAGTGAACCCAGTTTATTATTATAGTTATAAGATCTCAGGTTAACCCTTGTGTTGTGTTAGAAAGCTGCCCACGTCTTTCAGCCTAAAAATACCCAAAAACATTAGTTATCATCCAGTATTGTTTCTCACATCATAGCTCGTTTGTATTTAAATCCATGTAAACACTGTTTTCTATTTTAATTTATTTTGGCTCCATACACTTCATCTCACAATATACCATTGGTTTTCAATAATTAAAAAAAATTCAATATAGTGAACTTCCTTTAGTGAATAAAATGATGTTTTCTGAGTCTAAAAGACTAATATCCAAGCACACTGGCCAGAATAGCTTGTTTATAACATTATTATTATATAGTGACACCTGTGCTGTTACAGGTCAATTTTGTCCTTTCTTAAAGTCTTCTTTTTCATAAAACAAGTTCATTTGACTCAGAACAGCAAGTACAAATTTAAAATTAAACTATAAATTAAATCCTGAAAAAACAACTGTGTGTGTGTTGTTTACATGCATGAATCATAGTATGTGATTGTTTTAGTGTGCGCCTTACATGTGTGGCAAGTGGTGCTAGTTTGGCTGTCCTTGTTGGAGGGGCAGCACCTCTTTCCCTTGTTGCAGGATGCAGGTTTGGATGTAGTTTGAAGCTCTCTCACCAAATTGACAGAGGTTTGGGTTTGGGCCAGACACTGAAATCTTTTAGTGTGGGGATATGAGACTTTCCCATTTCCTCTGGAAAAATAATTCTCTTGAATGTTTTATGATGTTCTATGCAGGATTTATTAGCATGACATAGTAGCATGAAAAATAGAACAACCAGACTCACCATCCCATAAGGTTTCAGTAGCCTCATTACAGGATCTGTTCACCCCAGCAAGAAGCAACGGCCCTGTGGAAGCATCCAGCTGTTTTGTTGATCTCCATCCAGATATTGCCAAACACCCTTCTTTCTTATAAGCTGATCATCTCAAGCAGGATCTTCTGAAGAGATGGTGGAAGTATTTACTGGATACATGGAGCAACATGGTCATGATAACGTTAAATCTGTTCCTAAACCTTCATTTCTACAATAAAGGCAACAGTACAACAACATCCACTGGAAGAGCAACATACAAAATAGAGTTAAGTACCTTGCTGGCTAGCTCGCTAAACTGAGCAACTTTGGAATCTTTGTGGTGCAGTTTAAAATATGGGAGGACAGTATGTGAGCTTGTTGTTACAGCTTCACTATGTGTTCAAACTCAGCTTTAATTCAGTCAATTGAACAAAGTGCATAAAAATGTGATGAACTAAAGCATTTTAAAACACAATCCCTTCATTTCATCTCAAACACAATTGGACAAATTAAATAATTGTAAATAAAATGTGCATTTCTAATACTTGGATGAAAACCCTTGTTGGCAATGACTGCCTGAAGTCTTGAACTCATGGACATCACTAGATGCTGTGTTTCCTCCTGTTTAATGCTCTGCTAGGCCTTTACTGCAGCAGTTTTCAGTTGCCTTTCTGTCTGAAGTTTAGTCTGTAACAAGTAAAATGCTGCTCAATTGAATTGAGAACAGGTGACTGACTTAGTCATTCAAGAATATTCCACTTTGCGTTAGTAAACTCCTGGGTTGTTTTGGCTTTATGTTTTGGGTCATTGTACATCTGTATTATGAAATGCTGACCAATCAGTCTGTTTGCATTTGGGTGGATATGAGCACACAGTGTGTCTCTGAATACCTCAGAATTCATCCGGCTACCTCAGTCCTCTGTCACATCATCAATAAACACCAGTGACCCAGTGCCAATGGCAGGCATTTTTGCCCAAGCCATCACACTGCCTCCGATGTGTTTTACAGATGATGTGGTATGCTTTGGATCATGAGCTGTACCACACCTTCCCCATACTTTTTTCTTTACATCATTGTGGTAGAGGTTAATCTTGGTTTCATTCGTACAAATAATGTTCTCCTGTGCTGGCTTTTTTATATGATACTAGTTACTTGTTTAAAATAGATCATTTATATTATGATTCAACATAAGATAATACTAAAAATGTGTTTTTGCTTGCTTTCAGACAGATTAATGAAATACTAGAGAACTAGTAAAGTTGTATTTGACGTGAATTCAGAAACAGTAAAATACTGTAGTGTTGGGATGTGGTACCGGGGCTCCAATAGTCCCCCAAACCCTCATTCTCCACCACACAGTATGGTCTTAAGTCTTTGACAATGAACCCGGGCTATTGAAGCAGTTATTACTTTGGCTCTACCTGAGTTGTGGTCGAGTTTTGGCTGGAAGAAGTCCTGTTTTTCTGTGTTTGTCATGCCGTGTCATTGGGCTAATAGTGCTAGCGTCCTCATCACCACTTTCCTCATGTCGTCTCACCAAATGTTCTCCTTTCTTCATTTAAAGACCGAACTTCTTCCAAACTTTAGATTTTAAGCTCAGCGGAGCGTTGTACAGTATATATGTGCGTCGGACGTGTTTGTCTTTCAAACGTGACTGTGACGAGTATCGCAACAGTTCATGAGAAAGAACTAGAGAGCGAGAGGGGAGGGGGGGGGCAAGGGAGGGAGAGAGAGAGAGCGCAGCAGAAGCATATCAGTAACACCAAACCGATTGACAGTTCTTGAATTGGGCCATCAGCCGGTTCATTTTACAAATAGACCGATTCTGTGGTCCATGTACCGATGCAATCACATCGTTTAAGTCAAAATCGGTTTTCCAATTCAAATCGATTATTTTTTACACCCCTGATATATATATATTTTAATTAATTTATTTTTTAAGCAAAGTCCAATTTAGCCTTTTTATTTTTGAGGCTTATGAGTGGCTTGCACTGTGCAGTGAATCCTTTGTATTTACTTTCATGCAGTCTTCTCTTTATGGTAGATTTGGATATTGATACGCCTCCTGGAGAGTGTTGTTCACATGGTTGGCTCCTCACCATGGAAATTATTCTGTGATCATCCAACACCGTTGTTTTGCATTGATGAGTTAACCAGTGCTTTCTTTCTCAGAATGTAACTGTAGATTTTGCCAGATATTTTTTCCCACAATTTTTGGTTTCATTGTTTTTGTTTTTTTTGCTTCTGGAAACTCTCTTGGCTTCTGCTCCGCATTTTTTTGCTTTTGACTTTTGGAACAGTTTTCACGCGTGGGTGGGACTTAGAAAGCGGCGTTAGCCTTGAATTTCCACTGGTCACTGACAGCGGCTTTGAGTCCGCCTCTGAGACAGAGCCACGCCCACCATGTCTGCTTCACACACAGTAAGTGTGTCCGAATTCAGGGTCTGCATCCTTCGAAGGCCGCATTTGAAGGCCGATTACGTCACAACGATGCGCGAAGGCTGTCCGAATTCACCGACCTTCGAAGGCTCTTCTGAATGCAGCCCACAAATGCGTCCTCCTTTTCCACACATTTGAAGGACGGGTCTGATGTATCCTTCGTAGTCCACCCTATCCCGAGATGCATTGCAGGCCGAATGGGAGATTCATTCTTGTAACAATGGCGGATGAAGCAGGGGACAGAATACACATTTAAAATGTAAGTATTTACACTTTTGTAAGACAGGGAAAATGACCTGATGGACCTCATCAGAGAGGACATGAGGCAGCAAAGAGAGGCAGAGGAGAGGAGAGCGCAGGAGAGCAGAGAGAATGGACAGATTGTTTGCACTTTTAGAAAGACTAGTTGAAAAACGAAAGTAATTTGTTTGTGTTTGTTCGTGTTAGAGTTGATTAATTGTCATAAGTGAATTGATTAAAACAAATAGTAATTGACAAACTCATTAATACCTTTATTATTTACATTTTTTAAACATATATGAATGTACAACTAGGTTTGAACAATTTAAAATGACCAATTAGTGCATGAAGAGAAAATGAAAAGATAACAATGAAACAAGAATAAGAAAATTTTTTACAGAAGGAAAAAAAATATTGTACAGCTATTTGCAGTTCATGCAGGATTAACCTGAGTGACCTCTTCCTGGACCGTTTCTTTAAATGTTAATTGAAGAAACAGGAAGTCTCTGGCAGTGTTGCTGGATTTGGTGAAGAAAGATCGACAACATGGATGGAGTGCTGCAGCTGAAACCTGTGGCTGGTCTTTTATGGTCAGTGAGTGGAGCATCATACAGGGTGGTCTGCAGAGAATGTTTTGGGATGCTTCCTGTCACTGTCCACTGTATGGTCCATCAACAGGTTTGCAGGGCTGGCTCAATTGATGGCTGCCACATCACTAAGACGTATCTAGAAATATGCAAACAGGGGATAATAGTAATAATAATAGTAATAATAGTACAAAGTGGTTTTGGAAAATAAAGATTCCTAGATAAATTACTTGCCTCTTAACAGTAGTCATGGTCTGCTGGTACCTCCAGGGCGGACACCTCAGCAGACAGTTGGCCCCGCCAGAGAGCACCGCTGACTGCCTCCAAACCAGCCCTCCCCCTCATCCTCTGCAACATCTTTCTCAGGCTCATCCTCTGTGGCCACAATGTCACCAGCCCCACTTTTGCCATCACTAGAGAAAATGCTGATGTGTTCAAGAAACATGAGTGTCTGCAATATCTACAGACCATTTAGCAATTAATTATAACCTTTGTATAAACGTTAATGGCAAAATTCAGTTAGGCTGCTGCTATGAATTACAAACCCTGCGTTCCGCCATGTTTGAAAACGCGGTGTGTGAAGCAGACGTGGTGGGCTTGGCTCTGTCTCAGAGGCAGAGTCAAAGCCGCTGTCAGCGACCAATAGAAATTCAAGGCTAATGCCACTTTCTAAGTCCCACCCACACATGAAAAGTGTTCCAAATGTCAGAAGCAAAAAAATGCAGAGCAGAAGCCAAGAGAGATTCCAGAAGCAAAAAAACAAAACCAATGAAACCAAAAATTGTGGAAAAATAAAAAACCCAATGAAACCAAAAATTGTGGAGAAAAAAAAAACAAAAAAAAAATTGAAACCAAAAATGGTCAAAATGCAAATGTTTTATTTTTTGCATTCACGAGATATACTTTATGGTCATGTTTCTGTGGATTTTGCTTGCAGATTAATTTTTTGCTATTGTGAAACTTTTGACACAAAAGTCACTCAATAGATTGGCAGCTTGGTTGAGTTGATTGACAATTCATTCCGACTGACATGGACACGTTTCCCAGTGACTCACAGCAGGTAGCAAACACAGATCAGCTTATTTTACATTCTGTGACTTTGATAATGAGATTTCACCTTTGACGTTTCTGAAGAGCAGAAAGAGAGGCTGAAAAAGTATTTTTTACCCCAAGCAATCATTCAGTATAGAGTAGTGATGTATGTGATCGGCATATGCCGATCAATGCCTTTTATTGACGATTACAAAAACCTTTAGTTCACACCTGCAGCCTGCAGAGGCGCTGTGTGCAGTGTCCCCCACACTTTCCTTCACACTGCACAGGTGCGCAGCGGTAAATCTTGAACCAAATAAACATGTCTGCCATGTGGAACTTTCACAGTGTCTGTGAGCATGGTATAAAGCTTGCATCCTGCAACACATGCAATGAAAAAATACCTCACGGGGGAAGTATGTTAAAATGCTTCAACACAACGAATTTAATATGACATTTAAAGAACCAACACTGGGCAGAATGTGGTAAGTTTTTGAAGCTCACTGCACAAGTGTGGTGAATGAGCACTTATTCAGCACTGCGTCCAACTGGACAAGCACAGAAACAGACTCATTACTGAAAAAGCTGAGACGCTCATCCTTATTAAAAAAGAAAGAGTGTTCCTTTTTACTTGACATTATTTGATTTAGCAATGTTGTGAGATATTTTTGACTTTGTCCAGTTGTTTAATCTTCTCCAGATTTGCCCTCTTGTCATTTTAGGAGATCAGGCCTATCATGATTGTGTTCAGTGTGATTGCAGTCATAAGTGTACAATGAGTATAGTAAGGGGCTCAGGACACAACCTTGGGGGAGTCCAGTGCTGAGAGTGAGAGATGGTGAGACGTGTTTGCCCACCTGCACGACTTGTGATCTGTTCATTAGGAAGTTGGAGATCCAGTGGCACAGGGATGAGTAGAGCCCCAGATTGTCCAACTTTGGGCTGAGTTTGGAGGGGATAATATGTTTAAAGCTGAACTGTAGTCCACAGACAGCAAGCAAACATTATTATCCCTCCCAGTGTCCTAGTGTGAGAGTCAGTGGTGTGAATCTGTGTCTGGCGATTTCATCATTCATTCATTATCACACCCGCTTAATCCTTATCAGGGTTGTGGTTAGTCCCCTACCCCCTCACTGGGCGCAGGGCAGGGCATTGCATTAGCCAACTAAGCCCAGGACAGGGCACCAGTCCATCGCTGGGTGACACACACAAACAATTTTAGAGTACCCAGGCACCCAATTGTACCCAATTTACCTGACCTCCATGTTTTTGGACTGTGGGAGGAAACCGGAGACCCCGGAGGAAACCCACGCAGACATGGGGAGAACATGGAAACTCTGCTCAGATGGGGAATCGAACCCAAGACCCCAGCGCTGAGAGGCGAACGTGCTAACCACTAAACCACCGTGCCACCCTGTCTGGCGATTTGATTCTAATTTTTGGGGTCACAATTTAATTAAAAAATGATCTTTGGTTTAGGAATGATTTTTCTATTCAAATTGTCTATACATTTTGTTTACATCACGTGATTGACAAGATGACCAGATGAAACAATGTACACAACATAGAACATTGATTTAAATCAGTACTTCCTTACTGTTCCTTACTGTATCAAATCTATTGCATCATTTTATATTTATACCAAAAATAGGATTGTGTGTAAAATTTCAGTTTAAATTACCAGTATTAGGATAGCTTAGCTGCCTGGCTTTTTCTTAAAATATAAAAATCTATCAATGAACAAATCATTCAAAATACACTAATACAAAAACTTACCATAGTGCATTAGCCTTTAACTGAAAATAAAATACAGACTTTACTAGGGATGAGCGAGTACACTACTATCTGTATCTGTTCAACCATCTAAATTATCTGTATCCGTAGCTGTACTCTTGAGTGGGTGGGGCCTAAACCGGAATTGGGCGTGGTTCTCATTGGGCAGCACAAATTGCTGGCCGCTGCTCCAGAAATCTTACAAGCATCTCATAATAGCTGTTCCATCTTGTAACAACATCAGATTTTAGCTTGTGTTGTGGTATTCCCAAAAGATTTTGTTTGTCTGCAAAACACATGAATTAATCTTCCAGTCATTTGTAATGAAGTGTGCTGTAAATGTGACAAACGACTCAGTGGTTCTTGAAGTCCATGAGTCACACAAGTGCTACTCTAGTGGCATTAGAGTTTCTCCCATTTTAATCTTTGTTTCATGGTAGAGTTGAGGCACTGCTTTATCACTAAAAAAAGCTACATGATGGAATAACATACCTTGGGTTCAGCATATTAACCATAAACCTAAACCCCTCGCCTTCGACTGAGCTGTATGGTCGTTAATCTTTTGTTATATAGCAGGTGATGGAGTGGGAAATCTTCACAGCCCTTGGGGAATTAGATGGAAGTTTGTTGCATTGTTCCAGAGTTCGCTTGTCTGCTGCTTTTGGCCACTTTTCAACTTCTCTTAGCTCAGGGTGATGTTGCACCAAATTAGTTTGCGCATTTGTCATATTTCTGAAGTGTCTCAATTTAATTTTACACTCCTTGCAAACAATTGTGCTCATGTCAAGCTCTTTTTTCCCAGGAAACTGTAGAATCTGAAGTGCCCAAACACTAGCTTTTAGCGATGACAGGGTGGGTTGAACACCATTCAGACTAAAGGAGCTGGCTAAGTAGCTTGCTGTACAGTGGCCGAGTGGACATGTAATGCAATATGCAGAAGCGGCAAAAAATAAAACTTGAATGCATTTTAAAATAAATTATGGGGCATTTTGAATCGATTTAGAATCGCCAGGACTAGGAATCGCAATCCTTTCAAGATTTTTTTTCTCCTAGAACCTCAGTGAGAGTGTAGTGTGGAGCATAGAGGTGTGAATCTTCACTGATCTCACGATTCGATTACAATTATCATGTCAACAATTCGATTCGATATCGCAATGCATCACAATGCGGGACCTGAATTTTCTGTATTTATTTTATCACAATAAATTTTTCTATATTGACCAATCTTGATAATTATCACAATACATTTTCTAACACTATCCATTTTGAAATAACATCGAAAATATAATAAAAACAGACTGAATACATGAAATGTTACTACTTAAAATATTAACATGTTTATTGCCAGAACATAATATACAGGAACATAGAATGCAAATTACTCAAATACGGAGTTAAAGATTTCACTGGATCTAAACTTAGTAAATGTGCATTTTGATTCCTTTGCCCAGAAGAGTTATAACAATTTTTTTTAAATAACAAAATATACTACACTGTTGTGTCCTGCAGAGAAGTAGAAAATATAACAATGTAACATAATAAATTATTAAAAATATAAAATACATATTCTTACTGCAAAGTTTTAAACATTTAGAGCTGTTAATGTACTGTAATGAACATATTAGCAAGCCTTTGTCCTCTGACATATTTCCTGTTGTGAGAAACTGAGAGGCGAGCACAGACGGCATGTGCCTGAGCGTAAAGCGCGCAATGACTCGTGCAGCTGTGCAACAATGCAGATATCGTCTCTCAGCTCGAGTTGTCGTTTGTTCGTGTCTCTGCTCACCTCATAGCTGTTTCTGCTTGTGTACGCGCTCGGTTTAACCTTGTTTTGGCTCTCATATGTGCTCCTATAATGGAACTGCAGTTCAGTATGCAATCTTGATAGTGAGCTGCAGCGCTGGCTAACTCACTGTCAGGCTGCTTAGACGTGATTTGTGAACAAACGTTATTGTGCTTCCCAGTCAGCTCATTGAATCATAGTGTCCATATTTTGACTTTTAAAACATTTGCTGCATTTTTAATCTCAACCTCACAACCTATCTCTACTATTTTTGCTTTTATGTATGCAATGAATGACATCACGTTAAAATCGATTATGTTCTGTAACTGCATCAATGCTGAATTGCCCATGGCAGCATCTCGATGCATCGATTATATGACTAATTTCAACACCTCTAGTGGCGCAGGTGAGAGACGGCATCCTCTGTAGAGCGGTTGTGGTGATATATTAATTGAAGGGGATCTATGGAGTCTAGGAGTGATTAAGTTTCTGGTCAGCTTCTCAAAATGCTTCATCACAATTGATTTTTAAGGCTATAGGGTGGTAGTCATTGAGGCAGACTGGCTGTAGTTTCTTGGGTAATAGAACAATGATGGATTTCTTGAAGAAAGATGGAACAATGCCTTCAGTCAATGACGGGGAGAAGATTTCAGTGAAGGCAAACTAGCTGGTTTGCAAAGGCTTTGAGGATATGACCACTGATGCCGTCAGGCCCAGTAGTCTTCCTGGTATCCACTGTCCTGAACACTCTCTTGACCGTGAAAGGGCACTGACCTCTGGGAGTCACCACACCATTAGCGCCGTTTCCTCTGCTGGTAGCAGCTTCAAAATAAGCAAAAAAAAATTGTTGTTATTATCTGTGCTTACTAGTCTGGATGAATGTTATTTATAATCCGTCATTGTCTGTAGTCCACGCTACATTGTTCTGGAACCGTCGTGTTGGAATTGTGACTCCGTGGAATTGTGACTTTCACCGAGCTCTGCACCTGGTAGGATGCTGCTTCATATTCATCCATGTTTCTTCTCATGAGCCCTGTCTTGTAGGCAGTAGTGTGAACCTTCAGGGCTTTGTGGATAGAGCTGTCCACCCACAGCTTCTGGTTGGGAAACAGATTAATGATTTTTTTATCGAGCTTGGCCTCAATCAGTTTCTATAAAACACCTCCGTAAACACAATGATGCCATCAGAGCTACATCAAAACATGGCCCAATCACCATTCTCCAGAGGATATTGCAATACTTCCACTGATTGGTCTGTCCATCTTGTCACCTTCTTCCACCCTGGTGGGTCCCGCTTGAGATTTTTATACTTGGGCAAGTGGAAAATGGCGGCATGGTTGGATTTTCCAAAAGGTGTCAGAGACTGTGCTTTGTAGCAGGGATCCAGTGTTCTGTTTCCCCTGGGCAGGTAGCTGACCTGTTGATAGAAGTTAGGAACTGTTCATTTCAGGTTTGCATTGTTCGTCTTCGACTACTTTCAGCACAGCAACTCAGTGCTTGGTTTGAAACTGTGAGAGCTTCATCCATATCAGCCTGCTGTGGGATGTCGACATTGCTGACAATTAAAGCCAAGATTTCATTAGGCAGATAGTATGGACAAACCTTGAGGACAAGTAGCTCCAGATGCGGTGAGCTGGAGGTACAACACTGGCCTCATTGCAGCAGGCCCGGTTCACCAACATTTTCCTGACGATGCCGTTTTGTTCATGAACTGGACTTTAACCATGTTTCAGTGAAACACAAGACGTTGCAATCCTGAATGTCTCTCTGAAATTTTATGTGGATTCGGAGGTCATCAAGTTTATTTTCCAGCAACTGAAAGTTGGATAGCAGTGCAACAAGGGAGTGTTGTTTTCGCGTCGTCAGCCTGTTCCTGTCTGACTCTGGTCCCTTGTGGCCGCTGTCTCGTTTCATGTCATTTGTACCTCAATCTCTGTGTGGTTCAGTGTTAAGAACTTTGAAAGGTGAGTGCATTGTAGATTAATAGAAACAAGAGCATTACTATCATACTAAATGTATGCCATTTTGATGGGGAAGAAGGTATGAAAAAGAATAATTTTAAAAATCAGAACAATTGATAGGGTTCCTTGCTTTTATCACTAATTAAAAGAAGAGGTGCTGTAACGGGACACTAAATATGCCTCTTTCTCAGATTTTTATTTCACTTTAATATTTTACATTTGTTGCAGCATTGTTTTCTAAATTTGCTTAAATTTAACAATTATACTTGAAGGATGTAATCGAAATCTCCAGAAAATATTTTCTCTGTGCTTTTTCCTGTTAAATAATGGTTCAAGTGATCCACATGATTCACTGGTGCACAGACCTTCAGGAATAACCTCTGATATTGTATTGCCTTAAAACATCTGCTTAGACAACATTAGTCGGTGAATAAACTGTGTTCTTATATTACATTTGAATTTTATGTTCTTTTGCAGGAATTTGTCATCCTGTTGAAAGTCCTGGTGTTGGCATCCACGAAGACTTCAGGAGATACTACAAAGACAAATGCATTACCAGGTTGAAATAATTTGACATAAAGAAAATATGGCACTCAGAAGAACTTCTGATACACAAACATCATGTCTTACTCTCCATTCTGATGGATCTCACAAACAAATGCAGGAAAACGCAGAAAAGGAAAAACATCAGTGTACAGAGTGTGGGAAGAGCTTTAGTCAAAAGAGTGCTCTACAAGTACACCAGCGTATTCACACAGGAGAGAAACCATATGAGTGTACAGAGTGTGGGAAGAGTTTTAATCAGCAGGGTAATCTACAAGTACACCAACGTATTCATACAGGAGAGAAACCGTTTCAGTGTACAGAGTGTGGGAAAAGTTTTTATCACAGGAGTCATCTACATGTACACCTGTATATTCACAAAGAAGATAAACCATATCAGTGTACAGAGTGTGGGAAGAGTTTTATTGAACGGCGTCATTTCCAAATTCATCAGTTTATTCACACAGGAGAGAAACCGTATCAGTGTTCAGAGTGTGAGAAGAGTTTTACTACACAGAGTTATCTTAAGGTACACAAGCGTATTCACACAGGAGAGAAACCATTTCAGTGTACAGAGTGTGGGAAAAGTTTTAATCATCATAGTACTTTCCGAAAACACCAGCGTATTCACACAGGAGAGAAACCATATCAATGTACAGAGTGTGGGAAGTGTTTTACTGTACAGAGTCATCTCCTACAACATCAGAGTATTCACACAGGAGTGAAACCATATCACTGTACAGAGTGTGAGAAGTGTTTTACTAAACAGAGTAATCTTAAGATACACCAGCGTATTCACACAGGAGAGAAACCGTTTCAGTGTTCAGAGTGTGGGAAGAGCTTTAATCAACATAGCAGTCTCCAAACACACAAGCGTATTCACACTGGAGTGAAACCATATTCCTGTACAGAGTGTGGGAAGAGTTTTGGTCAACAGTCTCATCTTCAAAAACACCAGCGTATTCACACAGGAGTGAAACCATATTACTGTACAGAGTGTGGGAAGTGTTTTGGTCAACAGTCCCATCTTCAAAAACACCAGCGTATTCACACAGGAGTGAAACCATATTAATTTTCAGGTGCATTTCCAAAATGACAACACAAGTGAACCATCATACAGTGTATCACAAGTGAGTACACCCCTCACATTTCTGCAGATATTTAAGTATATATTTTCATAGGACAACACTGACAAATGGACACTTTGACACAATGAAAAGTAGTCTGTATGCAGTTTAAATAACAGTGTACATATATTCTTCCCCCCAAATAACACAACATACAGCCTTTAATGTCTAAACCACCAGCAACAAAAGTGAGTATAACCCTTAATGAAAGTTCCTGAAGTGTTAATATTTTGTGTGGCCATGATTATTTTCCAGAACTGCCTTAACGCTCCTGGCCATAGAGTTTACCAGAGCTTCACAGGTTGCCACTGGAATGCTTTTCCACTCGTCTATGATTACATCACAGAGCTGGCAGATATTCAAGACTTTGTGCTCCTCCACCTTCCGCTTGAGGATGCCCCAAAGATGTTCTATTGGGTTTAGGTCTGGAGACACGCTTGGCCAGTCAATCACCTTTACCCTCAGCCTCTTCAATAAAGCAGTGCGACCCTGCGACCAAGTTTCCAGAGGGATTGGATCATACTCTGCTTCATTATTTCACAGTACATATTGGAGTTTAACTCCCCAACACCTGCTGCACTCATGCAGCCCCAGACCATGGCATTCCCACCACCATGCTTGACTGTAGGCATTACACACTTATCTTTGCACTCCTCACCTGATTGCTGCCACACATGCTTGAGACCATCTGAACCAAACAAATTAATCTTCATCACAGGACATGGTTCCAGTAATCCATGTCCTTTGTTGACATGTCTAAAGCAAACAGTTTGCGGGCTTTCTTGTGTACAGACTTCAGAAGAGGCTTCCTTCTGGGGTGACAGCCATGCAATTTGATGTAGTGTGCGGTGTATGGTCTGAGCACTGACAGGCTAACTCTTCATCTCTTCAATCTCTGCAGCAAAGCTTACAGCACTCCTGCGTCTATCTTTTAAAGACAGCATTTGGATGTGATGCTGAGCATGTGCGCTCAGCTTCTTTGGACGACCAACGCAAAATCTGTTCTGAGTGGACTCTGCTCTTTAAAAATGCTGGATGATATTGGCCACTCAGTTTCAGGGTGTTGGCAACAATGTATCTTCTTGTAGCGCAAGAATTCATCTTTTAAGATCCTCAGAGAGTTCTTTGCCATGATTTGCCATGTTGGAACTTTCAGTGAGCAGTATGAGAGAGTGTGAGAGCTGTACTACAAAATCGAACACACCTGCTCTCTATGCGCACCTGAGACCTAGTAGCACTAACAAGTCACATGACATTTTGAAGGGAAAATGACAAGCAGTGCTCAATTCGGACATTTAGGGGTGTAGTTTCTTAGGGGTGTACTCACTTTTGTTGCTGGTGGTTTAGACATTAATGGCTGTATATTGAGTTATTTTGAGGGAAGAATAAATTGACAGTTATATAAGCTGCACACAGACTACTTTTCATTGTGTCAAAGTGTCATTTTGTCAGTGTTGTCCCAAGAAAAGATATACTTAAATATATGCAGAAGTGTGAGGGGTGTACTCACTTTTGTGACACACTGTATAATGTGTATGTTTTATATAAACATGTCAACTTCTTTTAAGGATGTTGCTCATTACTGTTTTTTTCTTTGATATGGGGCTCTCACTAGAAACCAAGACTTCAACTTTAAAATGGTTTGTACTGGATATGATATTGCACCAATTAGAGTTTAAACCTGCTATGCCAACATAAACACAATGGAGAAATATCCCCAAAGTTCAGCTTCAAAAGAGAAAATATTGGAAGGCTGAATGCAGATGGCATGAATCTAATCTTTAGATTGACAAAGACATTTTCAGAAAGGCTGAATAATTGCAATACATTTTCGAGCAAAGCAAGACAATTTTCTCCGGAATTATCATTAAGATTAACAGTAAAATACTCTTCAGTATGGCTGACAAACTTTACAAACCCTACACAAATGCCTCAAGATTAAATATCAACTGAGAGGTTGATAACCTTAAATAGGCAAACTAAGTTTGCATTCTGTTTTAACTGTTAAGCATGTCTGTTTTATAATCTGCAATATCAGTAAAGTCCAGATGTCCATATATCCAACAAGTGGCTTATATACTCTCCATCTGTGTCATGAGATCATAGTTAAAATCTCCCAGATAAATGTTGTTGTTATGGAAACACTGGATACAGTGACTCATCTCAAAAGGTGATGAAACCTGAATTATGACAATGCTCTGGCTTGTTTGGTATGAAAACTGCAGTCGCAGTGGCCCTTTGTGAACAACACTGAAACTACACAAAGCTGAACCTGCTTTGTTGATCACATTATTTGGTTATTTTAGTGTAGTTTTGTGTAGCTCAGTTGCTAATATTAACCTGCTAATGGGTAACCACACCTGAGTAAACTGATTTCAGTCTGCTTAAGAACTAATCACTGACACATCAGTGAAATATAATTTCTCTTAAACAGAACCAATAAAAGTAGATGTTTTAAAGTAAAACTATTATAAACGTTAGTCCACTGGCTTAGCTTAGTTATAATGTTTGTGTCTTACTGGAGGCTCACTGGTAGTTGTAGTTATTAAAAATGTAGTTCTCCAGTCTTAGATCATTTTAAACTAATCTTTAGAATCACGTTCACGTCTTTGTGAGTGCAGAATCATGTGTTTAGTTGTTTTTGTTTGAGAGTAGTTTTATCAGATGAGAGCTCCGTCTTACTGTGATGTTGAGAATGTGCAGAGAAGCTCTTCTTCATTTTAACTAGAAATGTTTTAGACCCAAAATAAGAATTTCATATGCTGAAGGTTATGTATGTAATTAAAGCCCAAATAGACTTTTCTGTTTACTTCTATAAATTCTATAAAGTGTACTAGATGCATTACTGTTCAGTGCTGTCAATAACTACCTGATTGTCATAGGTCAAAGGTCACATCAGTCCTTGTTGACAGTGTTATATTTCACATCTGGAAAAGTTTTCTGTAAGTTACACTGTAAATAAAAGTGAAATCTAAGACATTTTCTCACATACACGCACTCAAACCGTTTTCTCTCTTCTAAATGAAAGATTTTGACTGAGTGAGTTGATGTAGATGTGAGTGAATGAATGAATGTTACACTTATATAGCGCCTTTCTAGATACCCAAGGACGCTTTACAATCAACACACTCCATCCACACACACTACAATCACACACACTGCCGAGAAGCGGCAGCCAGTTGCGCACAGCGTATTCTCAACCAGAATCGACCGTCCACCTGGAGGACTGCATCAAGCACTAGGGGGATCACCCAGGACAGAGTGCCAACCATATCTGGGCGTACATACATACACAGACCAGGGTAATTTTTTTTAGAGTAGCCAATTCACCTGATCTCCATGTTTTTGGACTGTGGGAAGAAACCAGAGGCCCTGGAGGAAACCCACACAGACACGGGGAGAACATGGAAACTCTGCTCAGATGGAAGCTCAGACTTGAACCCAAGACCTCAGTGCTGAGAGGCAAACATGCTAACCACTAAGTCACCGATGTGACGTTTGCTTACTCTGCTCTCTACATGTTCTCTGTCACACTCATAAGCTTTGTCGTAAGTGATCACTATTATTGTTTACATGTTCAAGAAGGTCATTTAAGAATCAGGAGCCTTTCTTCTGAGCACTCACACAACCATTAAACTCACTGGTAAAGGAAATATCTGCTTCTAACAAATTATTAGAATTATCAACACATTCAAATCAGACTTAGTGTTTATGTTGAGAAAAGCTTTCTCACAGTCCATCACTGTCCATATACTTTGGATCAGTACGAGTGTAAATCACAGGTGCTTAGAAAGTCTTATGCTTCAATAAAATAATCATTATCCTCCATTTGTTTTTAGCAGCAAAAGAAAATGAGCTTTGGAGTCAAAGCTCTAAAATAAAGAATCAAGAATAGATGAAAAGATTTGAGATACAGGTAAGGTAAGCGAGTCAGGCCTAAATGAGTCATTAGGCCTACCTTACACCTAACGACTTTGACAAGATTTAACAGACTAAAGTCTGACACATCTCACATCTACAGACTTTTTAGTCAAAGTCTAAGATTTTGCAAATACTGGAAATTGCAGGGTCACTAATTTAAAGACTGCAACTCGATTTCTTTTGAGATCTGCTTTTTTTGACAGAATTAGTGCAAATAAAAGCATAATTATTGCAAAATGTGTACTTATTAAACTTTTCTTTGTATCAAAAGTAACTCACAATAAGACAACACTGCAAAAACTTTATCGTACATATAGTAACTTGCATTACATTATAAAGTGCATTACAAATGCAGTGCTACCAGTACTTAAAATACTGTTAACACTTAATTACTATGATTCCCATCCATGGATTCCTGGTCCTGTATGTCTGTATGCTCCTCATTTTCTTCAAGCTGTTGGGGAAAACAATAACTTTTAAGATTAAAACTACCAAGTAGCCCCGTTTAGGAGCTAGCTAATTAGCTTTAGCATAGCATACTCATCTGGGATTTAGAGGGCTTCAGCAATTTATCCACTTTTTCCTTTTCCTGTCTGTCGTGGAATAAATGGTAAAGCATACAGTACCATAGAGACACTTTTGCGTCACGTTTGAATTCATTGGAACGCCTCGACGTGAAAAAGACTGACTAAAACTTTCAGTCCTGACCACCTTACACTTAATGATCGAGATAAATAATAATAATACATTGGATTTAGAACACTTTTCATTTGTAGCAAATCTCAAAGTGCTCACAGTATTTTAAAAAATCTATTAAAAATAGATAAAAAATAAATAAATAAAACTAATAAAAACACTAGAATTTATTGTCCATATGTCCTCCTAATAAGATAAGTCTTTAGTCCCTTTTTAAAACAATCAGTTTTCTGAGGTTTCCTCAGATGGTCAGGCAGGGCATTCCAAAGGCATGGAGCTGCAGAACAAAAGGCATGATCACCCATGGTGCTAAGTTTCGTTTTGGTTGGAAGAAGACGTGATGTCCAGAGCGAAGGGCTAAGGAAATTATGCGCCAACCACACTTTTATTTCATCCAAGCAACACAGCCTAACCGGAAAAGTCTCAGCCGGTTTGCAAGTATGCCAAATGCATTTTCAACAAGTTTCTGTGCCCTAGACAGACCGTAATTTAGCACCCTTTGACTGTGGTGCATTTGTCTGAATGAATATGGTTTCATAAGGTCAGACCTTAAAGCAGGGGTGCACAATATGTCGATCGCAATCTACTGGTCGATCTCAAAGGTTTTGTGGGTAGGTCGCATGGCATTTAAAAAAAAAAACGTCAGCCTATCATCCGTCTTTGCTATAAAACTTGTCGCTGATTGACATATAGGGAGACTAGTTGAGAACTAAGACCCACTGGGAATTCCAAGCCTCTCAACCTGAATCAGGTTTCACTTTAGACCACCACAAGCTCATTTAATTGGCTCTGTCATTTTTTACTAACATGTGATTGGCCGTCTCCGCTATTGCTCCACGAAACAGCATCTGGACTTGTAAACCAGCATTTTTCAAGTTGGCCAGCGTCCGTGTTCATCTGTCACTGAAATTGTTAACATGTATGTTTGTTCTGCATGTGTTTTGTCAGCTAGACATATTTTAATATCAGAGGTTTTATATTAAAACATTAACATTTGAATTTGTGTCTGTCTGAATGCAGCTACCAGTCTGTGATAAGCCATCAATTTAAATCCAAGTGTAACTGTTATCAAAATAATTCAGAATTTCTGCTTAAGCACTGCAAAACTTGGCCCAGTTAGCCTCCAATTTACTTCTTTTGAACTAGAGAAAGTTTTTAAAAATGAGTAAAGGAGCTGGACCAAGTAAGAAGCCTAAAACTGACCATTTCCATATGGAGTGGTGGAGAATATTTTTTTTACATTTTTTAATGTCATTTTTTAAGTGTGTTTGCCTTGACTGCATTATTCGGTGTCAGCCATTTCACACATGAGGATCATTAAGTCCAAGTATCATTCCACTATGACTGATGATCATTTGGAGGTTTGCTTCAGGCTGGCTATCAGCAACCACTGTCCAGACTATGAATCCCTCACTGATTCCATTCAGTGCAAGTCAATCAGAGTAAAGTAGGCTAATGACAAAACATGTACACAGTTGTATTGTGCAATATGGGTTCATGTAGTTATTCAAGGTACACCAGCATACACTGTGCACATAAATTGTCAATATATTTATAAATAAATATATATCATGCATTTTTATAGTAGTTAGATCATTTTTACTTAGTCATTAGATAAGCAGCTTGCAGGCTGAAAACGTGTGTGCACCCCTGCCTTAAAGGAAATGCATAATTACCCACAAACATGTAAAGCATCATTATATCAGAGTTGGGCAAAGGCTCAGGTGGACGAATGTTCAGCAGAGCCGGGTCAATTGATTTGCACAGGTCAGAGCAAGCAAACAGTCCAGCATCTGAGACCCTACCTTGAGTACCCACACTTGCGTAGATGAACTTGTAGTTTGCATCAACAACCATCAGCATCATTACTACAGAAAACCTGCTTTTGTAATTGTAATTTCTTGGAGACTGTACATGGATGTGTTTTCCATCAAGGGCACCAAGGCAATGTGGAAATTGCCATTTCAATTCCAAGTGCTATTTCCAACCATTCTGCCTCTGAGGTTAGTGTCTATCAAAATAACAAACAAGATGAGATTACCACTGAAACTGCATTTTATAGTCTACTTAAAGGCACAGTATGTAATATTTCAGGTTATCTTTTAGCAGAATTTAATATAATCACTAATAAAAATGATTAAAAACACATCTAGTCATTGTAAACTAAGAAGTCGTTTGATTATTTTACCTTAGAATAAGCTGTTTATATCTACATTGGTCGCAGGTCGAACACCGACTGAAGCCGCCATGTTACATCACCATGTTTCTACAGCAGTTCGAAAAGGACAAACGAGGCTACCAAACTGAAACCATTTGTGTTGTAATGACGAATTGGCTACTCAAATTCGATGGCACTGCAGCTTTGTTGGCTAACATAAAACAGGAGAAGAAGAAGAAGTAATAAACATATACCTCAATAAGAAGAAATACACGGAGGAGAATCAAGAATAAAGGTTTTTTGGTTTATTTGTTAAGATGGCAGAACATTCTTATGCTCGTCAAGACGAGAAAACAACTTCAATTATCAAAGAAAAGAAAACATGATGAAACTTAGCTTCATATTCATGTGCGCAGTGTTTTCCCCCATTCCACCTTAAATGGTGCTGCAGGACATTGTAGCACATCGGATCTGAACACTACTGCAGCATTTAAGGTGGAACGGGAGATTCGTAGCTGCGCGCTAGTTCGCGAGCTTAGCTAATTTGAGCTCGTGTGAACTCTTATCGGCTGAAGTGCTTCTTCAGAGCATGGCAAGCTTACCTTGGGTGTGTCCGAATTCAGGGGCTGCATCCTTCGAAGGACGCATTTGAAGGCCGATTACGTCACAACGATGCGCGAAGGCTGTCCAAATTCACCGGCCTTCGAAGGGTCCTCCGAATGCAGCCCACAAATGCGTCCTTCTTTCCCACCCATTTGAAGGACGGGTAAGATGTATCCTTCGAA
>BRDA01035166.1:0-13368 GCA_036984385.1 Crenuchus spilurus | reverse complement strand
ATTACAGCTCTAAATGTTGTTTTTTATTCCACAGAACTTTCAGACACCTCCTACGCAGTCATCTTCACATTCAGTGTCAGTAACATCAGCATGCCAGTGAGCGCTGACCTCAGGAACAACACCTACATCCAAGTACAGAACAGCGTCAACAATG
The DNA here is from genome assembly GCA_036984385.1 of Crenuchus spilurus. NCBI lineage: Eukaryota > Metazoa > Chordata > Actinopteri > Characiformes > Crenuchidae > Crenuchus > Crenuchus spilurus. Next base: position 13,214 of record BRDA01035166.1, on the reverse strand, counting down.
CAGTGAGTATCTTTACTAATTACCTAATTCTGTGTGTTTCTCCAGTCACAGAAATATTTATAAGTGCAGCTCTTAAATCTGTGTCCAAGAAATATGAACAAGAAACCAGTTCTGAAAAGGTCTTTGTGCTTAAATACAGTATTTATTTCTAAAAGATGGTTTTCGTAACAAACATTTTTTAATGAAATTCTGCCCATATGAATTAAAGGTGTACAGATGTTGAATTTGATAAAAATGCACCACTAAGATTTAACTACCATGTGAGACATCTTAACATGAATCTACCAGCACATTAGCAACAAAATACCCGCACACTCATTTATACAGTTTGAAGTGACTAACAGAGGTATTAGCTGTATCATGATATTTAACACTAGAACCAAATGTCTTTTCATCTCCAGTTAAATACACTGCTGAATGAACCTGGTGCAGTTCCATTTGAACCCCAGAACTCAACCTTCATGTAAGTTCATAGCCTCATTGATGTCTGTCCTGAAATTTCTTCCAGTCATTCTGTTTATACAGTAAAGGGTCCTGTGCTTCAATTTATTTTATTTTTTGTTAGCAGAAGTCCAGCAGATCAGATTGAAGGTAACATGCAGTACATGTTCCAAGATGGAGACACCAAAGTACCCATCAGTTTCCTCAATGAGCTGAAGGCACTGACAGGTATGTTAAACTTTTTACCAAGAAGTTACTAATAATTTTTCACATAATCAGAATAATGAGAAAAACAACTTTCTTGTATCTTTTGTATTCTGATCTACAGCAGTTTTACTCATGTTGTGTTTTATGTTTTCCACAAAACTACTTTTTTTAGGTGTTACCCCTACCTTACCTCTTACAACTCTGCAAACAACTACAACTCTACTGACCACAACAACCACAACTCTACTGACCACAACAACTATGACTCCACAGACCACAACAACTGCAAATGTGTAAGTGCATTTATAAAATGTATAAAATTTAAAGTTTCCAATATTTTTGATGTACAAAGTATGTTTTCTTAGTAGCTACTAGAGCATTTTACTCATTTTCAGTATTATATTGTAAATCTGACATGGTTTTTGGATGTTTTTCAGCAAGTTCACTAAAACAAACTATTTTTATTACTGTTATATTACCTAATTCAGAAATCTTACATTGTCTCCTGTTTCAGAATTGGAACGGTACTGATATACATTCGCCTGGTATTTAAGAACCTGACCACTATACCCACCGAGGCTGAGGTTCTTAATGCTGCTAACAGTCTTCTGAGCTCAAATGTGAGAATGAAGCGAGATGTCAGTGTTCAGAAATTGAGTACTCCAGTGAGCATCCAGAACGTCACCTATGAGAGTGAGTTTCTTTCCTGGATTTGTTGCACATTTGTGGTAAATTTTATTGTGGATCTGAGAGTTGAGCCAAATCTACCCTCAAGCCATAACACCTGGAACACCTTGTAAAATAAGCCTCCATGAGTCTTTCTCCACTGTGGCTTGGCACACATATTCATATAGATGATGATGTACATATTCACATTCATATAGTGAGTTTTTAACAGAGTGAACATTTCAGTGGCTAGAAGTGTATTTGAAAAACCAAAAAAAGATCTCAAATCACTAATTTAGCTCAATAAGTAGTGTCATTACAGTATTTGTTCTATAACGCCACCATCTCCCTTTTAGAAATGAGCGACAACTCATACGCAATCAACTTTGGATTCCAAATCAGCAACGTGAACTTTTCCACGAATATTGAAGAGAGAAACAGCACATATCAATTAATCCAAGACACCATCAACCAACTGGTGAGTGTAATAATCGTATGCCCTTCCTTTAGCATGAATCTATAAAATGAATTGCAAATGTACATGCTTTATACACATACGTTGCTAATACAAATGTTGCTCACGTAAATAATCTTTACTAATATTCAGCTGAACACAATACTGAATGATCCAACTGCTCCAGCATTTGTCTTCCAACCAGCAAATTACACGTAAGTGATGACACCACATTTCTTCAAGTTAGATAGAAACTGTTAAAATGTTCTTTTATTTTAAGCCTGCAGTGTAGACAACAAGAAATAATGACTCTTTTTCATTTATTTCTTCATTCCTACCAGGGGTAATAACACTGTGATTGTGGCTGATGCTCAGTATGTCTTTGTGGCGGGGGATATCAAGTCACCAAGCCCATTTCTTGCTGAAATACTCAAAGTGAGTGGCTTATCTGGAGGATCTGCAGCATGGGTACTGGGCATTGCTATCCCCTGTGGTATAGTTATAATTCTCACCCCCTGCTGGATTGCACTCTGCGTAAGTTCTTCAACTCTACATTTATTTTGAAATAGTTAATATTTAACAAATAACAAGAAAAGAAAATGTGATTCATACAAAGCACCAAAAACTAATGGAGTGCTATTATTGTTTGTTGGTTTATTATCTACATGCTAAACGTGAGTGAGTGAGTTATGCTAACTTTATTCAATGTGACTTGATGCAGATTATGTGCTTCAACCTAGGGGCTGGACTGGATTATTACATTCATAAACTATTCACCAGTTCTTGATTCATTTGTCTGGAATAGTTTGAAGGTCAAATGTATATTTTATATATGTTGTTGAGTGATTTGTTCATTCAGAGAAGTTTCAGCTGCTTTTGTGTAGTATATGATTACACTCAGAGATTGTGGTTTTTGTCAGCTGTAAGATTTACTGTATAATGGAATTAACAGCTACATTGCTGGACTTCCTTACAATGAGGCCTACATATCTATTCTTCTGTACCCTTATTTCTCCTGCTTGTCTTGATTCTTGAGCCCCACTAATCACCTGACCTGTAGTAAAAAAAAAAATTATTCAATTTTAGATGTAAAGCACCTGTTACACCTGGCTTGTACAGTATGTACTCACTCACTCACATTTATCAGGTAGATGATTACCCACCAAAGAGCACAGTTAGCTTTTGGAGCTTCATTAGTGATCCTATGGTTTACAATTTGAAATTATAAATGTGATATTTGAACTAAACACAGCCTTCTTATTATTCTGAATGTTTTTTCCTGCAGGTTATGCTTACTGGTTGTTGTGCAGCTGTTAGAAGACGCTGGCATAGACGACGGTCTTATAATGTACAGTATCCTGTTCACAACAGCCTCTTCTGAACAGCACTCACAGCTTCATCACCTTAATGAACTTCTCCAACCTGTGATGTTAAATAAACACAGGTAATGAAAGAAATGCCTTAAAACTATAGCTGTTCTTTTCCAAGCTGGATTTTAAAATTTAGGTGTGGAATATCACTTTTGTATTATTTTATCTGTTTAGTATTTCCTGTCTTGTATTGCTGGATTTATACAGGACATATATGACATTTCCAGAAGTACAATACCATTTAACACATGCAGAACAAATGAGCAATTTCTAATTTATTTAATTTATTTATTTTCCATTATCAGTATTTAAAGTTAATTTATTATTTATCTCAATATTTTGTTGTACACGTTCCATAGGGCGAAGGGAAAGCATAAATTTCTGAATACTGTTATTTATTAAAATATGCACTTTGACTACAAAACAGTAACAAACACGATTTCATGAATATGATCTATTCTCAAAGCCATTGAACTGTTTTCAACAATTCTTTTCTCTTCATATCATTAAAATAATTATTAATATGTATGATGTGTTTTGCACTGTCTGTTCTACATCTAATAGTATTTTTATTATTTAAATATGAAGTATTACAGAGGAACCATAATGATTAATCAAGAATCACAGCAGTGAAGAAAAAGTAAAAGAAAGAATTAACAGAAGTGTAATAGGGGGCATTCTGTAGATGCTTTGTTATTGTTATCCGATTTCTATTCTACTTCCATTGGAATTATTTTTTCTGCTGGATTTTGTAAGTAAGTTAGTAAGTAAATTTTATTTATATAGCACTTTTTTGAGCCATTGCTCCAAAGTACTTCACAACTCTAAAAACAAATGGTAGAAATAGAAAAATATAATATACAGATTAATAAAGTAAAAATAGAAAATTTTACATAAAATACACAACATAAAAACATAAAATAAATTAAAATAAAGAAGTAAAATAAACTAAGTAAAGCCCCCACACACACACCTTACAAATGCTGATTGTTTAAAAAGGCCTGAGAGTAAAAATGGGTTTTCAAAATCTTTTTAAATGATGACGTGGAATCTGCAAATCTGATGTTGCTTAGAAGACTTCCAGAGTTTGGGTGCATACACAATAAATGCACAGTCCCCCTTTCACCTACATTTTGTTCTCGGCACCATCAAAAGCCCCTGGTCAGTGAATCTCAGTGATCTTGAAGTATAGTGGGGAACTAATAACTCACAAATGTACTCTGGGGTCTCACCATTTAAAGCCTTATAAGTTAAAACAAGCACCTTAAAATCCACTCTCCACTTCACTGGCAACCAATGAAGAGAGGCCAACACTGGAGTGATGTGTTCCCTGCGTATTTTTCTAGTTAAAAGTTGAACGCAGCTGCGTTCTGCACCATCTGTAGCTTTGCCAAAGCTCTTTGGCTAAGGCAGGTGTATAAGTCATTGCAGTAATCTATGCATGATGACACAAAAGTATATATGACTCTCTCCAAGTCCTGAAATGATAAAATATACTTAATTTTTGCAATGTTCCTGAGCTGAAAAAACATGACTGAATAAGCTTTTTGATGTATTCAGTGAACTGTAGTTGAGAGTCAAAAATAACTCCTAGATTTCTTGGGAGAGCATTAACTGTGAAATGCTCCAAGAGCCACCTGCACATCTCTAGGAATTTTATCAGAACCCACAACCAGAAACTCAGTTTTATCTTGATTCAACTTAAGAAAGTTGCAGATCATCCAGATTTTGATATCATCTAAGTACTCAGTTAAAATGGCTAATTTACTGAAATCGTTTTTGCTAAAAGAGAAATACAACTGTGTGTCATCCGCATAGAAATGAAAAGAAATATTGAAATGCCTAATTAAAACTCCAATGGGAAGAATGTACAAAGAAAATTAAATTGGCCTGAGAATGGAGCCCTGGGATACTCCGCAAGTAAAGTCTACCACTGAAGATTCAGTGTTTCCTATGGACACAGCAAATTTTCTGTTTGACAAGTAAGAAGACAACCAGTCATGTGGCGAACCTGATATGCCAACCCATTCAGAAAGATGCCTTTTTAAAATACTGTGGTCCACTGTATAGCACTCCGATCTAGCAACACCAGAATAGACAACTTTCCAGCATCAGAGTTCATCAACAAATCACTAACAACTCTCACGAGTGCTGTTTCAGTGCTATGCTTCTTTCAAAAACCTGACTGGAACTTTTCAAAAATATTATTTGTCTCCAACGCCTGGATGAGTTGCCCTGAGACCAGCTTCTCCAAAACTTTAGCCATAAAGCAAAGTTTAGAAATGGGTCTGTAGCTGGAGCAAACTTTGGGATCAAGGCTCTGTTTCTTCAGAAGAGGCTGTACATTTGCCACTTTAAAACAATCAGGAACACACCGAGAAGTAAGAGAAAGATTAACCACATTCATCAGATAAGGACCCACAGATTCTAAAATGTTTTTAAGAAATCTAGGAGGAAGAATGTCAAACGGGCTAGAGGAGGGTTGCAAGTGCTGCACAGTCTCTGTTAACTCACCCAGAGAAATTTGCGCAAATTAAAGAGATAAAATAAAAAGAGATAAAATGTCAGACAGGAGCAACATCCATGTACATGGATGATGGGGGAATATCATCTCTGATATTAGTGATCTTATTAGTAAAATATTTTAAAAACTGATCACAGCTGAGGACAGAAGATTGTGTGGTGACTCCTCGCATAGCTTTAAAGATATTATTAACACTGAACCAGTTCTGCAAGATTTGGTCTGATCAGGTACAAATAGACAATAGCAAAATTTTATTGTCCAATATATATAAGAAAAATATAAGAATGAGAATGAGAATAAAGTATAATTAAAAAATTTAATGAAGTTTATAAGACATAAAAGTAGACAAGATTTGTAACATTTACAGCAGGTATTATACTAAAAGTTTAGTTCACAGTGAGTATGAATGTAAGGGTGTGAGTAGTGTTTACAAAGTGTGTACTTAGAGTATCATAACAGTATCAGATTATATTACACAGTGTGTATCCATGGAAGATAAGACTCTATATTGTGATATGATGTGATTGAGCACAGTTCAGTCAGCAGGACATCAGTACTGTCTACAGTAAGGAGAGTTATTGTAGAGTCTTACTGCAGCTAAGGTAAGAAATGCAGCTTGTTAGCACAGCTGTTTCAGTCTGAACATACTTCTCACAGGACAGCCAGAGTTCCTTTAAAAGGGTGTGTGTGAAAGGCTGCCTCATAGAGCAAAACATCCAAAGCTAGAAGTTTTATGATTGCTAAACGTTAAAAAATGCAAAACATGAAATCCTCCAAAATATTCAAAGTAGCCACAGGGGGAGAAAGGATTGGCAGGTTAGAACAGGCGTGGTGCACTATACACTTGCTCTGCATCACTGCAGCTCAAAATAGCCCAAGACAGGGTTCACCATGCAACCTGCTGCAGAAAACCTGGGTGAACTATGCCAAACAACAAAAAGTGCAAGTTCACCTTGAGAACATAGGCTCACCCTCTCAGAGGGGTCACGTCACTTCCAGCGAAATTTAAGAAACAGGCGCCACTTACTGAAAACACAAAATAAGAATTGTGCTTACCACCCATGCAGTCACTGTTCTTTCCTCTGAAGATGAACTTACCTTGTTGAGCATTAATTGTCATTAATTAGCATTAATTGTTCACCACTGTCGACCACTTCAAAGTGAATGTAAGTGCCAAGCTAACCATCCCATCATTTACTGTAAACATGGACATTTGAACCTTATAGGAGGCATTTGAGTAATGTTTTCTTCACTCTTTAAAAGCTTAAGCCTGAGTAGCTAACCGCTTACTTGGCTAACAGTGCTCTCTTGTGGACCTTCAGTGTGTATAACCATGAGTTAATTAGTGACTTATAGCCTATGAGCTGCTTCACATGTGAAAATATGAGTTTAATGTATTACTTCAGAGGCATAATATTTGTTACAGACCAACATTTTTTAAGATGTGTTACTGCCATCAAGTTCTGAGTTAATATGTTTTCTATTGTGAATAAAATATGGGTCTATATGACATTTGCAAAAAAAGGCTTCTATTTTTATTTACATTTATTTACACTGGTGGACTCATAGGGGCAGGGCAACTTTGTGCACCTATGGTTGAAGAAATGTAGCCAAAGTGCCCTCTAGAATGGCAAAAGTGCCCTGTCAGCTGCCCTTCACATGGGGAAAAATATTGAGTGGCCTCTTTTTTGTGCTAAATGATGATGGTGTGCCCTCTAAAACCAAGGCAGCAAGGCCAGTGCTCTGCCCATGCGGACTACACACTGCACATGGGGCCCCATTTGTCAAAGAGGGCACTGCTCAAATTTTCACTGCACAAAGGCCCCATCCCCATCCCCACTTGGACCAAGCGTACGGAACAAGCAAAAAAAAAATCCCCACGCATCTGTGTGCATGTGTGCTTAGGGCACCCAAATACCTAGCACCAGTTCTGAAAGGAAGATCATCTCTCTTAACAAGTCACTTTTTGTTGCCATTCCAATAGAAAAGGTACATTAACTGTCCTCTATTGCACACCTACTAGACAATTGTCTCAAACTGAGCCCGTTTCAGCAGAGAAAATGTGATGCAGTGCTGTATAAGGATCTCCTACACTTGTACATGATGAAGTGCCTAGGTTGGTGCCTCTACAGTGGGAAAAATGTGCCCTTTTTATTTTTTCACATTCTGAGTCTATTTACACTTTACACAGCGAGTCTTAAATATGCGAAGATTGAGTCCTTGTTGAGGCTCCTACAAGATTCAGAAGGTGTTCTCTTTTAATTTAGATATGCAAATTAAACATAGTTCTTTAATCCATATCAAAGATCAAAGACACAGAACTGATAAAGGATTTTGGTTAGTGGTTAACCAACAAAACACTAGTGTGCACTCATTTTGAAACATTTTCATTCATTTTGTAGTATAACATTTAGCATATATTAGCAATATATTCAGAAGTCATTCTGTAATTTTCTTAAAAATTCCAAAAGAGTTATGAGTGAACATTTAAAATATCATGAAAATGTTTCCAGAATATGAGATTTTCAGTTTGATTATCTGAGTTTCCATTGGCATCTGAAAGTTCAGACCTTATTGTCCAGCTTTCACATCCATAAAGAGCCTCACAGAAGACCAGAGTATGGACCGTTTTGATCTGTTTGTAGAGACATCATTGTGTTCTGATCTCTTCTTCTTACAAGAGACCATATAACCTTTTCTGTGATGTTGAGTAGTTTTATTTATACTGCTCAATGAAACACTGTTCAAAGTTTAACTTCAGATTACTTTGGATTCCTTTTGACTTCTAAACTATTGTTTAAAGTTTGTCCTGTGATAAAATGTGATTTATTCTTCACTGTGTCTTATTTATTTACTCTCCAGTTGTTAAATACTCCTTAACTCTTTATTCTTAATCACAATATAATACGGTTTTGAAGTTTGACCTACTTTAGACTCACTTTTCTTCAGGAGTGAACATTGTGTTCTCAAATAACATCAGGAGTTGGAACGACTTTGTGTGTGTGTTTGTGTGTGTTGTAAATTATATATGACGAAAGTGATAACCACAAGCTTCTTAGAGTTGGGGTGAGACCAACACCCTTGAACCCATTCCATTGAAGCTGAGCTCACTGTCATGTCATTATTTACAACTACCATTACAGCCCTGAAACTAACAAACAAATCAATACATGTATTAAAACCTGTACGTTTGTAAAATGACTAAATAAGGAAATCATCTGCCTGCATTAAACATCTGTAAACGTCTTATTTGTCATTTTTAATTTGTATTTTAAGCAGGTAGGTTGGAATGAAATCTCTAAATCATTTGTATGCTGTAATATTTAGAATTACTTTGAAGATAATAATCTCAGGCTCTCAGATGTGTTAACTGCAGGTGTGGCTTAAGAAGTCAACTAACTACATTCCATGACAGACATAGCTATATCACATTACATAGCAATACTGAAATAGTGCACGCACTGTACTGTCATTATAATTGTAAGAAGCACCCAGTTCCACAGATCCACCCTCAATCACACCCCAAAATACACACCTCCCTTCCAGCCTCTCTCAAACACTGTCAGACAGTCAGAGAATATGTTCACCTGAAGTCAGGCAGAACAGCCCGTCACCAGACCACCAGGGGTCACACTTATGGGATGCCAGGAGCAGCGCCTCCCTGCATCACCACCATAGGTTGCTGTCACCGGATTTTTGATTTGCTCTGTGATGACACAAGTCAGCCATACTAAAGATCCAGGGTGTCATCAGCAGCAGCAAAAAGCTTCTCCCAAATCACTGACAAATGTGGAACATTGTTGACCAAACGCTGCTGTGAAGCCGCTTTTCCTGCTACCTCCCAGTGACTGTGAGCTCCAGAGCCTTGTTCAAGTTCAGCCATACTGAATTACATTACATTACATTGCATTTAGAGTTGTACTAGTATTTACTAGTACTAGTATACTAGAATTAATATTTTGATATCCAATGCTGAGTGCATATCAGTACTCATGGGGAGTATTTGGGATCACTAGAGCAGGTGCTCTTTGAAGAGCTCGGATTTTAGGAGTTTTTTTAACCCAGTGAGGGACACCTCTGCTCTAGTGGCGATAGGCAGCTTGTTCCACCATCTGGGAACTACTGAGGAGAACAGTCTGGATTGCTTTGTGTGAATGTTAGGCAATGCAAGGCGACGTTCAGTGGAGGAGCGCAGCGACCGGGCAGGGACATAAGCTTTTAAGAGCGAGTGTAGATAAGGGGGAGCCTGCTCTGTCATCACCTTATAGGCGATCGTGCAGGCTTTGTGTTTGACCCGGGCAGCAATCGGAATCCAGTGTAACTCAATGAGCAGTGGGGTGACATGTGCCCGTTTTGGATGGTTAAAATCAGACACGCTGCTGCATTCTGGACCATCTATAGTGGTTTAATGGTGCAGGCTGGGAGGCCTGTTAGCACAGCGTTGCAGTAATCAAGGCGTGAGATAACCACAGTTTGTACCAAGAGTTTAGTGGCATGTTGTGTTAGGAACGGTCTGATTTGTCTGATATTATAGAGTGCAAAGCAGCAGGATCGTGTAACAGAGGCCACATGATGTGTGAATGAAAGCTGGTCATCAAACATAACCCCGAGGTTCCTAACAACCTTTGATGGAGAGAGTGAAAGAGAGTCGATCGTCAAGGTGAGGTTGTGTTGAACCGACTGTTTTATCATCAGCAAAGCAATGGTAGGAAAAGCCATGTGAGCGGATAACTGGTCCCAGTGAGGTGGTGTAAATGGAAAAAAGAAGGGGTCCCAGTACCGAGCCTTGGGGCACTCCGGTAGACAATGAGTGCAAAGAGGACAGTTGTCCTAGCCATGACACTTTAAATGAACGCTCAGCGAGGTATGATCTGAACCATGATAGTGGTGTATCCGAGATACCCATGTTTGAAAGCATAGATAATAGGAGGTCGTGATTGACCGTGTCAAAGGCTGCTGACAGATCCAGCAGTATGAGTATCGAGGACTGTACGGTGGCTCTGGCAGTTTTTAAGGCTTCTGTGACGGACAACAGCCGTTTCAGTAGAGTGTCCTTTTTTAAAACCAGATTGGTTGCGATCGAGATGGTCGTTCTGGGTGAAGAAGTCAGAGACCTGATTGTACACTTCCCTTTCTATGACCTTAGAGAGGAAAGGCAGTAGCGAAACCGGCCGATAGTTGTCAACCTGGACAGGGTTGAGTGAGGGCTTTTTAAGTAATGGTGTCACCTGAACCTGTTTGAAGGCAGAAGGGAATTAACCGCTGGAAAGTGAATTGTTTATCACATGTGTGATGGCTGGAATAATAGTAGGTGCAATAGTTAGTAGTAGGTCTGTTGGTATCGGATTAAGCGGGCATGTAGTAGGGCGGCTACATGTTAGGAGGGCTAGTGCCTCCTCCTCAGAGAGACAAGTAAATGAAGAGAATGTAATTCTCTTGGTCGAAATAGATTGAGTAGCAGAGGCAGTAGGTGGGTCAGAATTACAAATGAGAGCCCAGTTCAAGTCAAGTCATTGAACTCAATGTCCAAGCTAAGTTCTCTAAACTACACTGCCTCTTATGAATGAATGAATGAATGAATGAATGAATGAATGAATGAAAGTTACACTTATATAGCACCTTTCCCAAACCCAAGGACGCTTTACAATAAACACACTCCATTTACACACACTCAATCACACACATCTTATGTTTAAGTTTAGCCCAGACTAAGGGCTCTGTCACTCTACATTCAGTTAAGAACACTTTAAATTTAAGTTCCAGTCTACTCTTTTCTTGTTAAGCCTCAAGTAAAATCTCAGTTTTGACTCTAAGATGATGAATTATCTCACAAAATAAAGTCCAGTTCTCTCCGCTGTCACACAAAAGCTATGTGAACTGTCACTATCCACTTTAATCTATCTCTCTGCCCTCTCAACCACCTTCTGTTCCATTCTCTTTAGCTCACCCCACCCTGTGCCATAGTTCTACCCAGCCCATGTCCAAATCCACAATGAACTGTATTCCAGTTCACGTCTTCCAGAGGCCTCAACGCCATCTACATTTAAAGCTGGTTTATTTGTTTGTTGAACATTTTGAATATCTCCTTGAAACTTTCAGTAAAAGTCACTACATATGGATCCTATCTTTGTCTCTGAGCCTCCTTGTTTTACGATATTTGAGGTTTAGCTTTTTAATCCCAAACATTTTACTGACCTCTGGGCTCTTCTGACCATGTGGTGATGTCAAAAAACTTCACAGCTAAATAAATTTGATTCTAGAAGAACATATTTGGACCAAAAGGTTCTGGTACTTTCATATAAAATAAAAATAGACCCCAATTAGATGTATTTATACACAATTTGCATTTAAAATTAATCACAGTCAGGGTTCGCCTTTTTAAAATAGTACTAAGTTATTAGTATTATGAGCACTATTACTACTAATAATAATATGATTACTGTCAAATAACAATATCCAGTAGTGAATTTACAGACAACATGGAAGAGCTATCATTTAATTACAGAGTAATAAATGTGTGGCTTATTTCCCACCACTTTTCAGTGTGAAAAAGCCTGCAGCACATTTATACTTCACAGCTGCAAACAGGAAAGAAAAGCAGAACACAGTTTTATTTACACATACAGTGACTTTTCCATTACTGATAAACACAGAGTATGTAACTTCATATAACCCCCCTCACCTCTGATCTCAATTAGTTTCCCTGACCTGAACGTCTGGTCCAACTGGTTCAATTTTATTGTACACACATTCTAATTACTCATCAGAGCTAAATACATCTACACTCTCAGTGTAAAAGGTGGTGAACTATTACTGAGTCAGTACCTTTATCATAACCGTCACTGTGGTGGAACCCTGGTTTTTGTACATTTTCTCAGTATTTTACCAGAAAAGTATTTTTAGGCAAATCACTATTTTAAAAACTAATAAATAAAGTATTTACTGGTTACTGGTATAAAAAAAGAGAAACATTGCACTCACAATTCCTACCTATTTCTATCCTAATACTGTACCTACTGCACACAATTTACCCTTCACATTTCAGTACAGAAGCAGCACAGACAACAGTTTTCCCAGGACCATCTTAAAGAGTTTGAAAAAACTAAAACATGCTCTTGTGTAAATGATTAGTCAGTCAGTTTGATTGAATGATTGATTGATGAAAAGCTTCATAGGACAATTCGTTGCTATATCTTAGCAAATACTAAATTTATTAATGTACTGCTACTACTAATGCACTAGGCAATTAATTAATTAATTAAATAAGCAAATAATTGAATAATTGAATACAGGATAAAAAGGTCCACGGTACCCACTGTGAGAGACAGGTGGGTGTTGAGAAGTGTACTACTAGCTCATCAAAGGTCGTATTATGCAATACAACAAGGAAAGATGAAGAGAAGCTAAACAGTAGACTTCATGTCAAGATTGGACAATGGAATGTGAGGGGACTAAATTCACTTGGTAAGTTATCGATACTTAGTAGTGAATTGGAAAGACTGAACATCAGCATTTGTGGATTGTCTGAGACTAAGTGGTCAGGCACTGGACA
>BRDA01035161.1:64394-79388 GCA_036984385.1 Crenuchus spilurus | reverse complement strand
TTATAGGTTAATGCACTGTTGACTCCATCCATCCATCCATTATCACACCCGCTTAATCCTTATCAGAGTCGCGGTTTTTTAGTGTTGACTAAAATCAACAGTAACACCACTGGTGGACCTTGTGCACCTACGGTCGTCAAAGTACACTCTAAAATGACAAAAAGTGCCCTGCTAGATGCCCTTTACATGGGAAAAAATATTGAGTGGGCCCTTTTTTGCAATAAATTATGATGGTGTGCCTTCTAGAACAAGAAAGACTGATAATCTGTCTTAATGAGTCCCCGTATTTGGTTGCCTTTCCAATAGAAAAGGGAACATTAAGCGTCCTCTATTGCAACCCAACTAGGCAGTGTCCCAAAGTGAACACTTTTCAGCAGAGAAAATGAGATGCAGTGCTGTGTAGGGTTCTCCTATTGTATTACATGATGAAGTGCCCGGCAGGGCCGTGCAGAGACCTTTGGAGGGGCAGGTGCTCATAGTCAAAAGGGGGCACATGGAGCACAAATTTGAAACATCATAAAGAAACATACCTTACAGTATAAGCAGTTGATTTGTAGCAACCTAAATTCATAAAGAATGGAAGGTTATAAAAGTTACATATTTTATATTTATGCATATTATATTTAATTTGTGTGTATACAAATGTTATAAACAAGTTCTGATTTATTTAAATGAGAGGTTGAGAAAATCACAATTCAAATTCTTCTAATTAATTATTATTGTTGTATTTATACTAATATAGTCAAAAATGAGGTGAATAAGCATGTATATTGCATTGAAATAACCTGCCTCATTGCCTCTAGAAACATACATGTAGGAAAAACACTGCAACACACTTGACAGTAAAATTATACAAATAATTATAATATATAATATACATATCAGTTATACATCTCTCTGATGCACTTTGGCCATGACAAAAGAAACATATAGAAACAAAAAGAAGCCATACATACAGGCATACAGACATTCTTTTCCCCCTCAGCACGCTGTGTGCTTCATTAGCGGCTATAACTTATGAGAGTGTGTGCAGAGTCAAACACACACAGGATGTTGCTCACTTCACTAACTTCGTCAGTCATCTTGCAAAAATACACCATGGTGTGCACAAACCAATACCGCTGCAAAACCTACTCACCGGACCGTCAGTTGTATGGCTCAGCTTAAGCTTAAGCGTAAACGTAAAACAGGTATTGTAAACATAAGTTTTAAGTATCGTAAACATAGATCTATACATGAAACTGTAAAATTGTAAATTAAAAACATAATCATAAATTAAAAATACTGGTTGTAAATGTAATACTTACATTTTTGCTTCTCATTTTTTATTTTCACTTCACAAGTTACGTTTACCATTCACAAATTACGGTTACGATACATTTATTTTTGTCCCTTTTTTTTGACGGGGATGGGGCTCAACGCTCATTGGCTAGAGGAACAGGATATTATGACCTCACTTCAGCTGAAGACAAATCCCACAAAATGAGAGGATGTCACTACCCGATCCGTTCACCCTGCCTGATTTGTACAGCACATGCGTATAAGCACGTCATTTCTGGATAAAGTTTCATGAATTGCATTAAATCAGTCATTTTTGGTGAAGGATGAGTATGGCGTCAAAACAGGCTCAGCTTAAGCGTAAACGTAAAACAGGAATTGTTAACGTAAGTTTTAAGTATCGTAAACGTAATGCTCATTGGCTAGAGGGACAGGATATTACGACATCACTTGCACTTCACTGCCGGATAAAGTTTTGCGGCGCGAATTGAATCATGAGTCGTTTTGGGGAAAGGTGAAAACTGTTGCGCTTCACCACTTTTTTAAAGTAGTGTTTAATTGTTTGTTAAAAAAGAAATGTGCGTTTTATCGCGCTTTGCAGGGTTACTTACTAAAGGGCGAAGAACATACCTCCATAATTGCTTTTCTTTGCATTTAAACACCTAATTTTCTCTATTATAAATCTGTATGTTCAAATCCCATTCCAATCAGTCATCTAATACTAGTAAGTCTATCCAAATACTCTTCACCCTCAGTTGTTGGCTGCCTTTTTAACTCCTTATGGACACCACAGTCAAAAAAAAAAAAGAAAAAAAGGGCACTTTGGGCAGAAAGTATCAAAGGGGCGGGTGCTCCAGCACCCTCCACCCCCCCCCCCCTTTGCACATGTCTGGTTCCCGGGTAGGTGGCCCTCTAATTGAGATGTGCCCCTCCAGTGGGGAAAAATGTGCCCTTTTTTCATCCCTGTCCTTCAAACATCCTCAATCCACCACTGGTCAACACACATGTCAAGTTATAAAGTTAAAAAGGCAAAAGTTCATTTATAGAGCACCTTCTACATAGTGGCCTTTTAAAGTGACAAACAATAAATCATAAATATAAACACTTGTAGACAATAAAGGAAACATTCCATAAATAAACAGTAAAAGAAGTAAGAGTTTAATTGCCTAGATAAAAGGTAAAAAATAATACATTGGAAATGAAGAAAAAATGAAAAAATGAAACCAAGAAATACAGAAGGAAAGAATAAGTTATTAGAGATGTGTCTTATAGTTCTGGAAAGGAACATTTTAAATCATGAGAAATAAGACAAGGAGATGAGTTGCACAAGTAAATAACTCTAGTGTCATAGCTGGAAATAAGGAGGGATGAAGGGACATGTGTAAAGAAGGAAATACACTGTTATTCAAGACTATCACAAAAAGCTGCATATAGTAAACACACACATAAGCTCCAATACACAAACACGTGTGATATGTATTGTGTAGTAGAGCTACAGTGCCAGACATCCTTAGAACTGTAGCTTGTCTGCTTGTCTTCCTTTTCCTTTTGATGCAGCAGCACTGGTTATATGGTTACTTATTCCACCACCCCCACAGAGTCTTTCTCTCTCTCTCTCTCTTTCTCTCTCTCTCTCTCTTTCTCTCTTTCCCATCCTCCAAGGTGACTTTCCCCCTGCAGAGGCACATGTCTTTGTTCTTAGGCGAGTCTGGAGACTGGAAAAGAGAAGAGTGTGGAGAGAATAAAGGAAGAGAGGGGGAGGGCTTGTGAGGAAAAAAGAGGAAAATGACAGGAACTGGAACGGATGAGATTAAAAAAGGGGTGTTTGAGCGGAAAGACTGAGCATGTGTGTGTTTGAAAGCAGTGCATGACTGTATTTACATCAGATACAGTTGGGAATTGTTCTCTCTCCTCTCCTCTCTCCCTCTCTCTCTCTCTCTCGTTTTGTTTATTGACCTGTGAGAGACTAATGGTGATGGATGCATGTAGTCTTCCAATGTTGTACTCATATTGCAAGTGCTGGCAAACAGTATAATTGGTTTTGTACTTTAGTACAACATTTACAGATTACTGATTCCCAAATAAATGACATAATTTTTAAAGCCCCTCAGCTCAGTCAGACATTTAAGGTGCAGTTATGTAATACTGCCTACAATTCCAAATTTAATTTCTAATGACAGTCATGAGTGTTTGACCATCTTCCTTACTGACTTCCACTTAGTTCACACAACTCAGTTCTACAGTAAAATTGTCGTATATTGTGTATGTCAAAAATAGTATCACAAATTTTGGGGGATTGTTAGTTTTCTGCATAATGTGAGCTCAGCAGTCTTTTACATTGTGTAAAAATGTCATGATTATTGGGCCAATAGAAATGCTCCGAAACATCTTTCAATGAATTCTCTTGTAAATGTACCTTTTGGGAGGTACTTTTTACATTGGACAGCTTCATTGCATCCTGAAGTCTAATCCACTTCCAGTCCAGGTTTTAATAGTGATAAGGTCATTAGGACAGTGAGAGATAATACTGGTTGTGATAGTCTCTGTGCTATCTTAGGATGGTCTGTGCATATTAATGTGTAAGTGAATTCAGGCACCAAATATTTAGAGCCAGACATTTCACTTCATATAATGCACTGGTTAATGCTCACTGTATCATGCTTGAATCCATCATGTTTTGAATAAATCATAAGACTACTTTCACATGATTAGCTATACAAATGGAATTAAATATTGAACTATCTAAAAAAAGAATTTGACACATTTTTATCATGTACACATAGTGTAACTTTGCTTTGAAAAGGGATAGAGACGTAACAGTGGAGACCCAGTGTTCCATTTAGAAACCCCTCAAAATGAAAATCAAACTTTAAAATCAAGAAATCAAGTTCACTGAAAAAAAAATCAGTGCTGAGACTCAAAGGAAGGAGTTCATGAAAGGCTTTATGACTACTTTTGTCAAGCCCATTTGTGTTGAACAATAACAGAAAGTATCAGCACTATGTTTTAAAATATATTTAAAGTACTATTTTCCTTCATTGTGATTAAGTAATAATTTGTTGAATTTTGTGTAATCTCAGTGGTGCAGTTAATTTGCTTAACTAGCATGAAAAAAAAATAAACAAACACACAATAAGAGACTCCATGACTTGTTGGATAAGCTGAGTTTTTGGTTGAGTATCAAAATGGTGTTGCAGTAAAGACAGTCCTATGAGAAGCAAAATGAAACCAAAGACACAGCTTGGACTTTCAAAAAGTGATGCAGACCAAGCATCCTTTGCATATACTAGTGCATCTCCAAAAATGTAATTTGTTCATTTGTGTACATAAATTAATTTTAAAAGGTAAATTGTCATATTTTACAGTGATGCTTGAAAGTTTGTTAATCCTTTAGAATGTTCTATATTTCTGCAAAATATGACCTAAAACCATTAAATTTTCACACAAGTCCTAAAAGTAGATAAAGAGAACCCAGTTAAACAAAGGGGACAAAAATAATATATTTGGTAATTTATTTATTGAGGAAAAAGGAGCCAAAATAACATATTTATGAGGCAAAAGTATATAAACCTTTGCTTTCAGTATCTGGTGTGACCCCCCTTTGCAGCAATAACTGCAACTAAATTTTTCCGGTAACTGTTCTTTAACCATTGTTTGGTAGAAAGACTTGTGTGCTTAGGGTCATTGCCTTGCTTCATGACCCACCTTTTCTTGAGATTCAGTTCACTGACAGATGTTCTGACAGTTTTCTTTAGGATTATCTGATATAATTCAGAATTCAATTGTTCCATCAATGATGGTAACAGATGGCCCAGATGCAGCAATACAGGCCCAAACCATGATACTACCACCACAATGTTTCACAGATGGGATTAGGTTCTTATGCTGGAATGCAGTGTTTTCGTTTCTCCAAACATAACACTTTTCATTTATACCAAAAATTTCTGTCCACAAAATATTCTTCCAGTAGCCTTCTGGCTTGTCCACATGATCTTTAGCAAAGTGCAGATGAGCAGCAATGTTCTTTTTGGAGAACAGTGGCTTTCTACTTGCAACCCTGCCATGCACACCATTGTTATTCTGTGTTCTCCTGATGGTGGACTCATGAACATTAACATTAGCCAATGTCTGACTGTGGATTGGTGGAGTTCAAACTCTGATAGATGGTTTTGTAACCTTTTCCAGCTGGTGAACATAAACATCTCTTTTTTTCTGAGGTCCTCAGAAATCTCCTTTGTTCATGCCGTGATACACTTCCACAAGCATGTGTTGTGAAGAGCAGACTTTGATATATCCTTTTTCTTTAAATAAAACAGGGTGCCCACTCACACCTGATTGTCATTTGATTGATTGCAAACACCTGACTCTAATTTCACCTTCAAATTAACTTCTAATCCTAGAGGTTCACATACTTTTGCAACTCACAAATATGTAATATTTGATCATTTTCCATAAATAAATTACAAAGTATAATATTTTTGTCTAATTTGTTTAATGGGGTTCTCTTTATCTACTTTTAGGGCTTAAATCTGATCATTTAGAACATTCTAAAGGGTTCACAAACTTTCAAGCACCACTATATATCCACTACACCCAAAGTGACATATTTTTTGTTTTAATGTTGATACTGTTTCAAAAGTAATTTACTCAAACTGGATTCTGGATTTCTGATTTTCTTTAGCTATAAGTCATACTGGTCAACAGTAAAACAAATATAAATATTACATTTTAAAATGTAGCTTTTCAAATTAAATACAACAAACTTTTTCATTATTTTCTGATGTGACACTGTACATGTACAAGAACAACATATACAAACATAAACAGACATATTCATCTTTTAATGTCAAACCCAAAGGTTTTCAGTCTACATTACTATTCCAATACTTTTGGAGAGGAGTATATTATAGTACATTTAAGGCTTCTGAGCTTGTGCATTGCCTTCTTTTTAAAGGTCAAGGGTGCTGTTAGTAAAATAAAAAATGTCACTGAAAGAAGGTGCCTGAATAAATTGAAGGTACTTTGGTTCAAAAATAGCTGCACTCTTTTTGCCTGTAGTGTCAGAGATCCTGAAGCCTTCATGTGATGCTCATTTGCAGTATCATCATCTTCAAAGTAAGTTGGACCTGAATCTCTTTTTCTAGGCCTGAAATGAGTTTTCAAATGTCAGTGTGTGTCATCAAACATTAATAGATGTAAAGGTTATTAAACTGCACCTGTGGAGTGCAGCATACATCACTAATAATGATGCTCTGTACTCTAGCTTCTGTTTACATCAATGGCCAGTATGTCTTTAAAGATTAATAGATAACAATTAGAGAGAGGGAGATGGGGAATGAGAGAGAGAGAGAGAGAGAGAGAGATTAGAGAGACTACCATTTTACTAATTAAAGGGACATTTTATTGATTGACTTACCTACAGGATTTGATCATCATCTGTGAGAACACATACTTTGAGAGAGACGCAGGGGAGTCTTAATTGGCTTCTTTGACTTCAATTGGAATGAGATTAGAGCCGTCACTGTAACAAGGCCTGAGATGAACCTAAGCAGACAATGTTCATAAATAAGGAGCATAAAGCTTAAAGCTTTACAATGTAAACAGTCTGGCTCCACAAATATTGAAATATGTGCTTAGGGGCATAATGCCTAAAGCTGTGTATGGATGCGTTGACAGGGAAATCCCCTACAAGCTCTAAATTGTTTTTGTATTGTAAGCTGTTTGGCAGTTGTGAAGCACATTCTACACTTGACGTGGGTAGATATTACATGGTGATAATGCATTAATCTGACATTTAAAAATGACAAAAGGAATAATTTTCACAGTAGCTGTGCATATCACAAGGCCATCACAGCTAATTCTGCTAACATTAGCACCCAAGAAAAACAAATATTTCTAAAATGGTAACTTTACAGGCGAGTGCAAACACCTTCTTTACTGTTAATGTAAAGGTAAAGAGTTTTTATTCAAAGCAATGTTGGAGCATTTTTTTGCTTCCTTATTCATGAAACGTTTACACATTTTAAAGAGCTATGCTGAGCTCACAGTATGCAGAAAACTACAATTCCCATAAATGGAGATACATGTTTTTCTTTGGAAAACAACAATATACAAAAAGAATAAAGCTAAAACAAAAATGTTTCATTTTCTTATTAAAATCAGAAATGGAAGCTAGTAGCCATGAATTGGCATCTACATTAATGCTCATTAGATGCTAATATAAGCAGCATTAGCATCTCATGCTAAGTGATTCCTTTATGGTATCTGGGATGGTATTGTGATTACACAGCTACAATGTAAACTATTTTTTGTGCTAAACTGTAGCTCAAATAAGTGGGAAAATGCAGATCACCACTGCAACTTAACCTGTATTGTATTGGAAAAGGCAAATAGAATAACACACTGACTAATGAATGTGCACCTGTGTGCAAAACTGTACAAAGAGTGGCCATTTTATGGATGCACATTTGCGTGTATTAATGAGAATTGTTATATATGTGTGTTGATCCATGCAGAAGCATCCATGAACGCAATATGCATGTATATCAGTGTGCATGTCCATCCACATCCTTACATAATCCATATTAAACACGCGAGTTAAAACATAACAGCAAACAAACAAGGGACTATATCTCTTTATTTACAGACTTCGGTCTTATTGCTCATCTATTGCAAAATGCACAATGACCACAACCGAATAGAAATAATTTAGAACACTGACTATATATGTATATACATATATGGCACACAAATGAAAATAAATAGATTTTGACATTGTTGCAGTTATTTTCCCAAAGTCTGCTTCTAAACACATATGTTCATCATAATTGATCATATTATTTACATCCCTGATCATGTACATAAAGAAACACAGTAAATCTATTGCACTCTATCAGTAAGAAGGGCACAGAAAGTACAAGATGTATTCAGCTTTGTATATAATATGAATAAATGCTTCAAACCACATTATAATGTCAGTATTAGAATTATTTTTGCATGAAAGGCCTTCCATGCATACCCTGGTTTATGAAATTATTGCCCATGATCTCATACACACTTGTTCACTGACACACTCACTCAGTTTCTAGCACCACAACAGTAAAACTGATCTACATGTTCATGGTTAATTAGACAGTGCCCTGTGGTTTTCTCTGAGAATAGTGTGCTTTGGAACGTGCGCTTCATATTAATCTGTGTACTGGACGAAGACATATTTGTTGACATGCAAAGTCAGACGATGGTTCTTTTTGCTTTTTGTGTCTTGTACTTCTGATAAACACAAATGAGCCAAAACATTATGACCATTCACAGTTAAAGTAAATAATGTTGATTATCTTGTACCAACTGCATGTTGAGATCTAGAATATAGTGTATTAGATGGTAAATGAACAGTAGATTCTCGTACTTGGCAGGCTGGATGTGGGAGAAATGGGTTGAACAGCTATTTTGACAAAGATCAAATAAGTATGATCAGGTGACTGGGTCAAAGCATCTGTAAAAAAAATCCTTGTGCTCCAGGTCAGCAGTGGTGAGTACCTACTGACACTGGCCTCCAAACTACTCAGATCTCAATCCATTCAGGCATCAGTGGGATGTTCTGGAACAAAACATTCAATCTGAGATGCCTCCACCTACAGAACTTAAAGGATCTGTTGCTAATGCCTTGGTGCCAGATATCACAAGACATCTTCAGAGAGTTCATGTTTAGGTGGGTTTGGCAGCATGTGGAGGACCAAACACAATGAACATATTGACATACTGGTCATAATATTTGAGCTCACCTATGTATTCATGCACACTTCGCTCATACACACCACTTCCACATATACACATGAACTCTCATTCTCTAGTGGCCTCTGTTAAGCAGCGGTCAGTAGCATCACTGCAGTCTGCCCTGTGCTTGCGCCGGGTTCTGGTATTGGTCTGAATGAGTGTGTGTGTATTGTTTGTGCGTAGCCTGCGCAGACGAGTGTGCAGAACTTTGCGCAGTTTCTGCCGAGTGAATGCATACAGCAGGGGATGCAGCACCACCGTCCAATAGGCAAGCACTAAGAAGCAGAGCCTCAGGCGCTCCAGCCAATCAGAGGGTCCAATGGCCAGCAGGAGAAGAGGTGTAATGGAAAGAGGTGCCCAGCACAGCAGGAAAGAGAGAATGATGATGACGGACATGCGGAAGACACGTTTCTGCCGCTCCCGCCGGTCTCTGTGACGTCGGACTGCACGGCGCAAGGCCAAGATGGCTGACACTGAAGCCCCCACACCAACACTTGGAGGGTTATGTGCACGAGCAGGACTCAGTGGTGTGGTTGCTGTAGGGGTGGGGCTTAAAGGTGTGGCTATGGTGGGTGTAGTTAGGTTTGGGCTAAGAGGAGAGGTTATACTGGATATAGCTGAGCTGGGGCTAAGAGGTGTGAGTGTGATAGAAATAGTTGGATTGGTGTTTAAAGGTGAAGTTATAGTAGATATAGCAGGGTTGTGGTTAAGAGGTGAGGGGAGAGTGGATGTATCTGGGCTAGGGTGAAGGGGTGTAGATATGCTGGATAGAGCCATGTTAGAGTTTAATGATGTGGTTATTGTGGATATAGCTGTGTTAGAGTTGAATGCTGTGGATATGGTGGATGTATTTAGGTTAGGGTTTAGAGGTGTCATTACGGTGGGTAATGTAGGGCTCGGGTTCAGGGGTGTCGTTACCAAGGATAAGCCTATAGTAGGGGTAGGACTCAAGGGTGTGGTCACGATGGAGATGGTGGGGGTCGGACTCAGTGGAGTGTTCATTGAGGGTGTGTTGGTCTCTGTGTTGAGGGTCACTGTAGTAATGGTGTCCGAAGCCACAAGTGGCCCAGTGGAGAGAGGAGGTGGGGAGATGGGTGTAGTCCTTGTTGTGTGATCCGGCGACCTCACTGACCTCTTGCGCCGCTGCCAGAGGCGCCGGGCAGTCCGCCGGTTGTCCCGCTGAGATCTGGATGGGTGTCCAATGCGAATGCGCAGGGCCTTCAGGATGCGTGAGTATGTAAACAGCATCACTGCCAGAGAGCACAAGAATACAGGCACCTGCAGCAGGAGATGAGCTTGCAGTGTGCCTGCCCATTCTGAGCACAAGACTGTGCTGTTAGCATGAACAGTCACTCCCTTTATTCGGCCAGACACAAGCCCTGCCTCTACAAAAGGTAGGAGAGGCACAGTTAAAGACACCACCCACACACCAGTCAGTAAGAAGCCTGCTCTTCGTGGCGTAAGCAGGCGATTGGCTGGCCGGACACTGATGTCATAGCGATCGAGACTGATGAGCAGCAGGTTCAGTGCCGTTCCCACACTGGCAAAAGTAGCTGCTGATTCATGGAGGCAGCACAGCAGGGTGTGTTGAGGGATGGAAGATCCACCTAGAAGAAGAAGTGTGGCAGTGACAGGCAGACAGAGGAGGCAGAGCAGGAGGTCAAGCGTGTGCAGGCTCAGCGTGACGGCATGGCTGACAGATTCCAGAAGGCTGCAATGACCACAGTATAACACCAACACTGTCAGGTTCCCACCCACTCCCAGCAATAACTCCAGGAGCAGCACGGCGCTCACCGTAGCTCTGAAGCCAAGCCACGCCCCCTCCTGCTCAGCCAGCCCCGCCCCGACGCCATCGCTTGCCTGTAGGAGTGGGAGTCCAGGACCCTCAGTGATGCTGCCATCCGTCTCCATGGACACCATCATGCACCATCAGACACATTGCCAACTCCACCCATCTGTCATGCTCCACCCACTCATGTGCTCTCTTGGAGCTTTGACTGGTGTTACTAGTTGACAGGCCTGAGAAAAAAAGAGAGAAAATAAGATTTCTTACAGCATATTTTAAAAGCATCAAAATATTATTTTTGTTGTTTTTTTGCACTTTGAAAAAGCCAGAAAATATTGTTTTAAAAAAAATACATGCAATGCATCATTTCACAGTGTTTCTTGTGAAAAATCATGACCTGTTTTACAAGAGCTTCAGAAATAGCTCGTTATGATGTACATCTTGGGCTTCATTTGAAAAGACCAATTATGTAAGACCAATTAGGCCTACATTTACATGATGCTACATGAAATGAATGCACAGCACTGCTAAAAACCTTTATTTCAGTAGCAAGGATAGTCCATGAGTAAGTAAGAGCATGCTGAATGTGCATGGGTCAACATAATTTAATCATGCTGTTGAATCATTTTGCTAATGATGAAGCCTGTTGTTTACTGAATGAGAGCAAGGGAAAATGAATGTAACATGGAGACTATGGTCATCCTCATATTAAGGCTGATAATGGACTTGCAGAATTAAATCTGTTTATTGTAATCATTATAATCTCATATTGTATGGAATATGAGCTTTAATTATACAAACTGTTTGCAGTAAGAGAAACATGTTTGCAAGCTGTAGATCACAGATGGGACACTGTTCTCTTCAGTTGTTGTGCATAAGGGAGGGGCTCAATCTCTTTGTCTGAAGTTTTATTATCCAATCTGAGAAATGGCTAGTAAATATGTATAATGCAGGTTTGTCATCCACTATAAACAATAACTTCAGTGTAAAAGGGCAACATAGCCCATGAATATATAAACACATTTTTAAAATGGATTTTTACTGGATAACATCTTTGCATGTTTAATAGATTGCAAAGAATGATTTGAATGGATTTCTGTGCCACTTTCCAGTGTGATTTTGAGGAATGGCATTGGCCTTATGAAAAAATAACAAATCCTTCTGCAGTGGCAAATATCAAACACTTATTCACTGTATAAATAATAATAGTTATGATTTAATATAAGCATTGATTAAGCACTGATTGTATTATACACACAGAATAAATAAATGTGTGTAACCAAACAGAACTTATATATGACTTATACATGAATATATGACTACAAAGGAAGATGAAGTCATTATCTTTTGATTATCTTGTAATAAAGGCACATGTCAAAATCCTGACATGAATTACATAGTACAGGACTCAGTCTGTTATTGTCATTGACATGTTGGATGTGGGCAGACGTGAAGACCTGAGCGACTTTGACAAGAGCTAAATTGTTAAGAGGACTGGGTCAGAGTATTTCTGAATGAGTAAGGATTGTGCTGCTCCTGGTCAGCAGTGGCCAATACCTACTAGCACTGGCCTCTAAATTGCCCAGATCTCAATCCAGTAGTGGTCTGAAATAAGAAAGATTTGCAGTGGCTCCACTTTATATGTTAGAGGACTTAAAGGATCTGCTGCTAACATCTTGATGCCAGATACTGCAGGGCACCTTACAAGGTCTTGTGAAGACCATGATTTGGCAGGTCAGAGCTGTTTTAAGCATATTGGTTGTAATGTTTTGGCTCATTGTTCTGTACATATGTAAATGTGTGTATGTTCTTGATCTTAAGCAAGAGTAATCTGGTGGATGTCTTGGAATATTGATTTGTGATATAGATTAGATTTGTGTAAAGCAGTGATGGTGTCATGATCATGGCAGGTGATATTAAAGCCACAAAAATGACTCAAAATATCACTGTAATTTGATGCACACTTTACAATAAAACCTGGTTATAATAAATTGTTTTTGCATTAGGCTGTATGATTACTTATACAATCTGAGCCTCTCTGACTGTGTGTTGCCACTGGGACAGAGATTTATGCTGCCGATTTATGCAAAATAATGTTGGCTTTTGAACCTGCAGAGCCAATTAAAAAGTGGCACAATTACATTGCATAAAAGTGACTCTACATTTACAGCCCTGACAGTTGTAAATCAGCTGGAACTGAATGAAAATATGTGGGTTCAAAATCACAGCAGCCCTGCCAAAATAACCCTCTAGACAAATAAATAAATAAATAAGTTTGACTGGGGGCTGATCCCATTTCTATGATGGCTGTTACTATGGCAACTGGTCTGCGGGTTTAAGTGTGCGGTCGAAAATGTAAAAAAGAGATCTGCGAGTGTGTGTGTGTGTGTGTGTGTGTGCATGCATGCATGCATGCATGCGAAGGGTTCAACCATTGCCATTTTAACACAGCTGTGACATTGACCCAGGGAAAAAAACTCCACTTTGTTTGAAAGAGTGATAAATGATATGTTGGGCCAGTAGAGCACTTTTGTTTCGGACCTGAAGAAACGGGTCATTGCAGAAAACTACATGATTTTAAAAAAGAACAGCCCAGCTCACCCTGAACAACTATATAGCTACTTTATGCTGCACTCATGGTTGACTTATGTGTCTAACTACACACATATAACCTGTATGGTATTATATTAGAAACATTCTAACAGAATGGGACAAAATTTTGTTAATACCACTGATTTCAAAAAAAATGTTGGATGAGCTACAAACGTTTCGACAGTCTACACACACCAATTCACCATTACATTAAAACTTAAAGCTAATACTGTGAAAACTGTCCAAAACAGCCCTGACTTCTCGAGGCATGGACCGGTGAAGGTTTCTTGTGTTAGCCAGCATCAAGTCAATAACAGTAGATTTTTTACGTCCTTTAAAGCAACATTATGTAACAATTTCACCATAAAACATTTTGGCTGGCTCATAATAGTGACAATAGTGTGTCTCTCATTGCCAATGCAGGCTGGGAATGCCTGCTGTAAGGATGTATAACTTTGGAGAAGTGGACACAAGAGCTTTTGTGAGAACTGTAACACTTTCTCCTATCACACCCCAACATGTATGAGTCTTCATGAATGAAAAGCAAGCTTGCTAATCCCAGCATGGAAATTGTGGGCTTTGAACAGACCAAAGATGACATTGTTGGAGGAAGTGAAGAAGAGACAAAGGGAGAGTGACAGAGCCAGAGACCATACAAGAATATATCTCGGACTTGGATTTATTCATTGATGACTGTGAAAAGACATAAAAGGAAGTGAGACAGGTTCTTCCTGTTGGAGTAGTATGTAATAACTTATTAGCTAGCTTATCTGTTTTGCGTTCTGGTTTATTTTGTGTTGTGCTTGCTTGATGTTATATTGTGTTAGTAAAGTTGTTGACTTGCAGATTTTTGACCATAAGCTAAGGGTGCTTTCACACCTGAAAGTCCAAACCATGGTTCGTGTGTTTATTATTTTGTATATATTTGGCCTGATTATGTTTGTTTTGACATTGCATTTTTGTGAGCGCACCAGAGACTTTTAGTATGACACGCCCACGTGCTGTCACTTATTTGCGGTGTGTCTTCTACACTCAACACTGAGTGGTTTGTAGAAGGATGTGCATCTGACACGTTTATATACTTTTAAATACCGCTGCCGCAGTTTCTTTAGTTCAGTTTAGGTTGTTCTGTCATGCTGTCATATCCTTTCTCCTTCATCCTCTCAGAAAATAAACTGCAAGTTTCAGCATTTTTGTGCACTTTTTAAGCTGACTTTCACATGTTCATCGGACCAAAATTATATCAAACGTTTAGTCTCCTCCTCGCTCTATGTGCTTCCATGGCTTATTTTTGCTGCTGTTACACTTATTTTTCTGTTATTGTAGTTTAATGTTGTTGGACGTCTGCGTCAACTTCCTGTATTTGGTCCAAAAGTTCGAACCTTCTAGAGAAGTGTTTTCACACGCCACATGAACCGCACCATAGTTCAGTAGATCCTGACCGAGACACTATCATCATCATTCCTGTCCCACTACTTTCACCATATCAGCTCACCTGAACTTTACAACAAGATCATATGATTATGATTCATCACACACTTAACGTCAAATAAAAGACTCTCCTA
>BRDA01035161.1:0-64384 GCA_036984385.1 Crenuchus spilurus | reverse complement strand
ATCCTCTCAGAAAATAAACTGCAAGTTTCAGCATTTTTGTGCACTTTTTAAGCTGACTTTCACATGTTCATCGGACCAAAATTATATCAAACGTTTAGTCTCCTCCTCGCTCTATGTGCTTCCATGGCTTATTTTTGCTGCTGTTACACTTATTTTTCTGTTATTGTAGTTTAATGTTGTTGGACGTCTGCGTCAACTTCCTGTATTTGGTCCAAAAGTTCGAACCTTCTAGAGAAGTGTTTTCACACGCCACATGAACCGCACCATAGTTCAGTAGATCCTGACCGAGACACTATCATCATCATTCCTGTCCCACTACTTTCACCATATCAGCTCACCTGAACTTTACAACAAGATCATATGATTATGATTCATCACACACTTAGAATTAGCAGACCAGAGGAGGATGAGTCCCCCATGTGAGTCTGGTTCCTCCCAAGGTTTCTTCCTCCAGCTCTGAGGGAGTTTTTCCTTGCCACTGTCGCCGTTGGCTTGCTCACCGGGGATTAGGGATTAATGATTTGATGTCTGTTATTACTAACCCTGTAAAGCTGCTTTGTGACATCAGTTGTAAAAAGCGCTTTATAAATAAAATTTTATTGATTGATTGACCACCTCTTTTAGTCCAATTTTTGCTTTTATGGTCCAGACCATGGTTCGCAGCCCCTTTCACATGTGCTATTTTGGTTTGGACCAAACTGAATAGTCCGAAAGTCCTGAACAAACAATGTAGGTGTTTGCACCATAAGTCATTTCAGCAGAGGTTTAACCACTAGCTATACATCTCGAGGTGATGTTAGCAGAATTACTAGCAAAATAGCTAATACACTTGGCATTCACTTGGGCATTGGTTGTGCTAATAAGTGCTCTTGCATTGGCTGTTGGTTAGCAGTGTTGGCTAGCTAGATGTGATTTATCCATTATCTTCCACATTGGGGGTAGCTGTGAATGGTGGTTAGAGATCTGGTCTTGTGACCAGAAGGTTACCGGTTCAATCCCCAGGCAGGTCATGACTGAAGTGCCCTTGAGCAAGGCACCTAACCATAAACTGCTCCCTGGGTGCCATGGATAGGGCAGCCCACTGCTTTGGGCACATGTTCACAGCCTACTGTGTGTGTTTTATTGCATGGATGGGTTAAATGCAGAGGTCAAATTCCATTTTGTGCAAATCACATTGACTTAATCCTGATCAGGGTTCCAGTGAGTGTCCTACCCCTTCACCAGGTGCAGGGCAGGGCATTACATGATCAGGCGAAGAAGGTGAATAAATGCCAGCTGGCTGCTTTTACTGTTTTTACTGCAATGTGGGTATTACAGAGAAACCAATGCTGGCTCACCCACTACATGCATGTGTACAAGCAAAAAGACACATTAAATCTGATCTGACTGGTCACATTCAAGTCACATGTCCACAGACTGGAAATGTATCCAATATAGGACCACATATGAAAGTAGCTCAAATCTGATTTGAAAAGATCTGATTTGAAACGTCCACACAGACTTGAAAATGTCAGATCTGAGCCACATTAAGCAAAAGATTTGATTTACTTCAGCCTAGTAATGTGAACGTAGCCTTACACTCCACAATTGTAGGCAGAGCCCAAGAACAAAAATGCCAATTTTCACATAATAAAGGGATCAGCCATCATGGATTGAATTTGTTTGCAGTGGTTAAGTACATATCAAAATAACATGTACATGAAGGCCAGGACTCAAGGTTTCCCAGCAGAACATTTATCAGAGCATCACACTGCTTCTGCCAGCTTGTCGTCTTCCTATTGTGCATCTTAGTACAATCTCGTCCCCAGGCAAGTGACCCACACTCACCTGACAGTGCACATGATATAAAAGAAAACATGACTCATCAGACCAGGATTTCTATTGCTCTATAGACCAATTCTGATGCTCACGTGCCATCTGTAGGTGCTTTCAGCTGTGGACAGTGGTCAGAAAGGGCACTGGTGGGACTGACCTCAGCAATTAGTGCCACAGTAGCTTTTCTGTGGGATCAGAACAGACGGGCGAGTCTTTGCTGCTCACGTGCATCGTTGAGCCTTTGGGACCCAGCTGTCTTTGGTTTACTGGGAGTCTCCACTGGATCACTTTTGGTAGGTTCTTATCTAGTAACCACTGCATGTCCATTGTTCCTGCTTCCAACCCATCAACTTCAAGAACTGACTGTTCACTTGCTGCCTAATATATCTCACCACATGACAGGTGCCATTGTAACAAGATAATCAGTGTTACTCTCTTCACCTCTCAGTGGTTTTAATATTGTGGCCGATGGGTGTAGATAAGCTCAGACAGAGTGCAGGGATGCATGTGCAGCTACAGATAGAAAGATAAATAGAGAGAGACTGAAAGAGCGTGAACTGAGAGAGAAAAAAATATGCAGAAGCAAAAACAAGATTGATCAATGTCAATAATGGCAGACAGGGATAAAAGAACAAGAGAGAGAGAAAGAGAAAGAGAGAGAGAGAAGGATGGGGTAGAGAGACTGTGTGAAAGAGAGAAGGGATGGAGAGACTGTGTGAGAGGGGGAGAGAGAGACTGTGAGTGATAGAAAGAGAGGAGCAAGAGAGACAGACACACACACACACAGACAGTGTGAGAGAGAGAAGGGACAGAGAGACTGTGAGGTGTGAGAGGGGGAGAGAGAGACTGGGTGATAGAGAGGAACAAGAGAGACAGAGAGAGAGAGAGAGAGAGAGAGAGAGAGAGAGAGAGAGAGAGAGAGAGAGAGAGAGACTGTGTGACAGAGAAAGAGAGAGACAGAGAGAGAGCTAGAGAGAGATTGTGTGTGACAGAGAGAGGGACAGAGAGAGGAGCAAAAGGGAGAGAGAGAGAGAGAGAGAGAGAGAGAGAGAGAGAGAGAGAGAGAGAGAGAGAGAGAGAGAGAGAGAGAGAGAGAGAGAGAGAGAGACTGTGTAACAGAGACAGAGAGAGGGGGAGAGGGAGAGGTGGGAGGTGCAGGTGCATGCTGAGTTGTGAAATCGCTGGAGGGAAATGTTTATATCTCCTTCTCTCAATCCATCATTCTGCCTCATCTTTCCATCGTTTTCTGTTCGTTCTGTAATCCGTTACTCACCCATCCATCCATCCATCCATCCATTTTTGCACACTCATTTTAAAAACAGTAGCACAGCACACACACTGTACTCAGCCTGTGTCTGTAAACATGCTGACTGTGGTTAGTCTGTCTCTTTTGTAAAACTACTTTGACTGAAGTTTAACACAACTGAGTTCTTCTCCCTCTACATGACGTTTCTAATATATCTCTCCATCCCTCAGCTCTCCAGCTATTAACTCATATCTCCCTCTGCTCTCTCTCTCTCTCTCTCTCTCTCTCTCTCTCTCTCTCTCTCTCTCTCTCTCTCTCTCTCTCTCGAACGGGGTCACATATTTGGAAAAGGATCACTGTGGAATTAAAAAATAGTCACGTGCTGAGTGTATGTGTGTTGTAGCTTATGTATCTAGGCTGTGTATGATGATGATGGTAATGATGATAGGGATGTTGTGCTGGCTCAGCCTGCCAAACGAATGCAAGAAGCCATTAAAACACCAGCCGCTGAAAGCCAAAGTCACAATGAACGCATCGCTTCTGTAACGGTAGTAACACTTTGTAACGGGATGAGGCGTTACGGTGCTGAATAAAGGCCAGTCATGAACTCATTCATTTTTAATCACATTTCCTCCACAGCCACATCTGGAAACTGCAGCAGCACATCTGGCCGCTGCACTGTTACAGTAGCAGGTAAAACAATCTGAACGGACCTGCTGGTGCTCGCCCATCGATGAAGTGG
The DNA here is from genome assembly GCA_036984385.1 of Crenuchus spilurus. Lineage (NCBI taxonomy): Eukaryota > Metazoa > Chordata > Actinopteri > Characiformes > Crenuchidae > Crenuchus > Crenuchus spilurus. The sequence goes on along the minus strand of BRDA01035161.1, from coordinate 60,581 downwards.
CCGGACTCCGCAGAGTCCAGCTGCTCCACCATCACCACGCGCACTGCACGAGCCACCAGTCTGCCCCGCTCCGTGCACGAGCATCCACTCTGAGGCTGCCGCCCGAAACTGCTGCTGCAGTGTGAAACAGGAATATCGACAGAAACGATCCGCTTTACTCACCTCAGCCTCGCGCGCAGGGATTCCCGCTACATTCCACTGCGGTTTGTGTGTGTGTCTGAGAGAGAGAGAGAGAGAGAGAGAGAGAGAGAGAGAGAGAGAGAGAGAGAGAGAGAGAGAGAGAGAGAGAGAGAGAGAGAGAAAGAAAGAGAGAGTGAATGAGTGAGCGCGAGCCTCCGCGCTGGGCTTGAGGGAGCGCGCGCTGTCAGAGCGGGACGGGACGTGAGCGGAATGGGTGCGCGCGCGTGCAGAGGGAGCCCCGTGCTGCGCTGTGAGGGACAGTGAAGAGGAGGCTACATGTCTCTCTCTCTCTCTCTCTCTCTCTCTCAAACATACAGTCCACCATATCAGTTCATTACAGCTGCTGTAGCACCAAACTCTCCACACTGACGTACTGGCACTCCGAACTGTTCTCTCATACAACCTGGACACAAGCGCGCGCGCGCGCACACACACACACACACACACACACACACACAAACACAATGTATGAGTACACGGTGAGATGTCATAAACTCAAAGGTGAAACACGTGAATAGAAACACACACACACACACACACACACACACACACACACGTTTGTTTTGCTATATGTAGTGACCTAGTGCAGTAACCAACATAACCTTTATAACCTTAATCTTAACCACAGTAACCTAATCCTTAACCAAAACCTAATCAAACTAACCATCATCTTAACCTCAGTAACCTAATCTTTACACTACACTGAACCATACTAACCCTAATCCTAACCTCAGTAACCCTAATCCTAACCTCAGTAACCCAGTCCTTAACCAAAACCTAACCAAACTAACCATAATATTTACCTCAGTAACATACTCTTTACCATACACTGAACTATATTAACCCTAATCTTAACCTCACTAACCAAGTCTAAGCCTAAACATTATAACCATAACCTTAACCACAGTAACCCAATCCTCACCGTAAACCTAAACTTACCCATACTAATCCTAACCTTAACTTCAGGAACCTAGTCCTATCCATAAACCTAAACATAAGCATACAAACCATAATCTTCCATGCTACTTGTAAACATAACCATAACTAAACATATATTTAACTGTACTAATCTCAGTAAGCTAAATATATCCCATAATTTATCCATATACCATAAACCTAACCCTAAACTTAACCTCAGTAATCTAATCCTTATCAAAACCCTAACCATACTAACCATAACTTTACTAACATACTAGTATTACCCAGAACCTTATTAACTCTAACCTTAACACAAGTAACCTAATCCTAAACCCAACACTAACCTAACAGTAATCATAAACTTGTCCCTAGTATTCTTAATTTTTTTTTTTTTTGTACAATTTTTTCATGCTTTCTAATCAGTTTGGTATACCTCTCACAAAGGCAAAAGTACAACACACACACACACACACACACATATTTCTATCACCAGGGGATTCAAAAATTTCAAAATGTTGATGTTTTTCCACCACGCCATTCAGTCCTCCTAAAGACCTAAATGTATGGTCACACACAGATACACAAAGGAAATGCATATCAAAGGCAGTTTCTTTTATTGTGATTAGTCACATGGTAGCACATGATGAAGATTCAAATGTACATTCAAATCATTCCCTATAGCCTATTAACAATTCCACATGTATGAACACATGATGACCTGACTGATCTTACTTAACCTGTTCATTGCAATCTGGCTAGTCTGCTGGAGAGACAGACAACATTTATCATGTGATGTGTATTTCATAACTCTTATTCTTATATGGACTCTCCCATGGGACTCCTCGATTAGGCTCAGCTGTTTTCATCAGGAGCCAGTGAGAGTTACAGTAAGGTGCATTTATAGCAGGAGTCTAACTGACTAAGTTTTCCAGGGTTTTACTTAGAGACAGTCAGTGTATTGTCATTACTTGTGACTGATATTTTTTGTTGCGAAGGTGGTAGATGTTAGCTCACTGTAACAGTACTGAATGTGTCTTTTCGTTACCAGGCGTAACCACTCTTTCACACTGCCCACGAGGTGGAACGGATTTGTGTGAGCACAGTCTGTGCAGGGAATGAGACCTTATCTCACACACCCTCTGTGTTTCTTCAGAGGAGAAGTGCTACAGCTGAGATTCAGCTTCACTGAGCCATTTTACACCCATCAGATATGAGCATCTATTTCAACCAAAAGCACCACAGAGGAAGTGAAAGGGACTTCTGAGAAGCTTTTTGGGACACACACTGAGAAAGTCATCTAAATGTTTGAAAAGAAGAGAGTTTCTGTCACCTGGGAGCAACATGGACACAAGTGTCTGAACCTTACTTACTAGCCACTACTCACTACTTTTCATAGATTCTGTAGAGATACAAGGAAAGTAAAAAAAATCTGAAAACAGCTCAAAAATTTAGAATATTGTAAAAATGTTCAGTTGTGTTCATAATTGAATTCAAAATGTCAGCTGTCATATATTTTATATTCATTACAACATAAACTGATATTTCAAGCCTTTTTATTTCACTGTTGATCAGTTTGGCTTATAGCTCATAAAAATGGAGAAATCTAGAAAATCAAATTATTTGAATATTTAATTTCAAGTTTGAGTAACTTAATATTCAAATGGTATCAACATTTAAACAAAAATGGTTTTGAAATGTGTCATGTTATGTATAATGAATATAAATTATACGACAGTTCATCTTACTGAATTAAATTATGAACAAAAATGACCTTTTTCTAGTAAAATTCTAATTTATGAAGATGCACTAGTAATGTCTTAATTGAAGCTGTGAAAAAAGTAGAACTGTGGTTGCTGTGTTTAAAGCCCACTAAGAACAATCTCCAGCTCAGTTTCAACAACACGCAGGCCCACATTTTTAAGTCCTGCTGAATAACTACAGTACATGCTGCCCTACATTTCCCAGACAATTCTCATAGGTAGCACAGTCAAAAATAGTTATTTTAATAGAATATGACATGGATAAGAACCATAGCCATGCACAATGACTCAGTACAGAGACACCAAGACATGACACTTATGTGAAAGTACATTTCATAGAAAGTAGGCAAAGTAATCATCAAACATTTAACAGTAATCAGCAAACATTCTTTGGTGTGTGTGTGTGTGTGTGTGTGTGTGTGTGTGGGTTTGTGTGCAAGAAAAAAATCACCACTCATAAAAAGGCACTGGAATGAAAAGATGAAATACATATGATGACAAATCCACATGAATACATATGAGTAGATATAAATATGAAAATGATATTTGAGTGACAGCTCAGGGTAGCAGCCTAATTATTCTAATGCATTGCAATGAGTTGGGGGAAAGTCATTCTGACACAGCCAACATAATGTATAAATGGGGCAGGCACATAGCAAATCATTTAATAAATGGAGAGAGAGGGAGGGACAGAAAAATAATACAGAAAATGAAGACTTGATCAGTTCTAGTTCTAGTGTGCTGCTGCCTTTTAAACAAAATTCTAGAGTCAGATCATGAAGGCAGGAATTATAACTGATACAGCAAATACATGTTGACCAAATGCTGACGCAAGCACAAAGAGCTTTGTGGTACAGTGGATGGGGTGGTTCATTGAGGTTACTGCCAATTGATTGCATGTGCATACAAGTCAAATGCATTACTGTATCTGGTAAGACCTTTAATCTGCTTGACATAACTTGTCATAACTTGACATAACATGTACAAGCATCCGTTTACATGCTTTTACAGTATGTCTGCTCTAACAGGAGACAAAAAAAACAAAATAAAAATAAACACAGGACTGTAGAATTTGAAAGAGAAACATTTCTGAGACATATTCATGAGTCCAGAGCAGGTAAACAAACTGAAATGTTTAATTATCTTTTAGCACATACAAAATGGCAGTATCAAATACAATCCACAATATAAATATGTCTGAAAAATAGCACCATTTCTTTTTAAAGTAAACATGCATCAATGGAGCATTTACAAAACACTGCTCACAGGCTCCAAGCTGAAAAAATACAAATCTCTATTTACAGTGCTGCTCTACACAGCAGAGACTGATAGTGTACTAAAAATAGCAACTGAAAAAAATGGCAGTCATGATTCTACTCATGTAAAACAGGCCAACCACTGCTTTATGTAAATATGTATATATACCAATGCATCTCCAAAAATGAGAATATTGTGAAATTGTTCATTTGTGTTCATAATTTAATTAAAAAAGGCAAACTGTCACATTTTATATTCATTACACATAAGGTGACACATTTCAAGCCTTATTGTTTTAATGTTGATACTGTTTCAAATGTAATTTCCTTAAATTTGAAATTAAATATTTGAATAGATTAATGAGCTGTAAGCCACACTAGTGATCAGTAAAACTTTAAATAATTAATACAAAATATGACTTTTTACCTTTTTGAATAAAATTATGAACAATTAACTTTTTCATCATATTCATGGTTTTATGTGGCACTGTATATATACACTTCTGCTCAAAAATGTGTGGTCACCCATAATTTTTTAGAATGTGTTTTTCCTAGTCATTTTGTTACAAAAATAAAATCCACAGATGCTGCTGCTGCAGAGACTCAATCTCCTATGGTAGAAGGGTGAGGTAGGACAGTGTCACTGCTCTTTAGCTCAGTTTTCCCACAAGTTGTTGACAGTGAGCTTATAGGCTTTAGTATAGCTTTATCTGTAAACAATTTCAACAAACATGATTATACACTATAATAGGATATTATTTTGTTCAATATTAATTAAATAAGTGCTATTGCACTAATGTAGCTCAAAGCATATAACCATCAAATCCTATAAGCTCACTATCAGCAACTTGTGGGAGACACCCGCATTAGCCTTATTAAGATTATTTATTAGGGGGACATCTGTTTTTTTAACATTTAAATGTGTCCTCAGTGTTTAAACTGGGCACATTATATTACTACAGAATGAGTGAGTTTCTGGAGGGTTGTATTTTCTTTACAAACCTGATCATATTATCACAGTTGATTTGTACCTATAGCTGTGATTATAATCGCTCCTCTAAGAAGCTTGTATTATTCTTTAATAAATCTATTTAAGACTGTATCTTGCCTTTCTTTGGGCTTTAGTTTTTTTCCTCCACATAATGCTTTCACAGGTAGCATATGGAGTTGAAGATCTTCCACTCAGGACAAATACATTAATAATAGACTCTCCAAAACATTAATATTTGTTTGTAAGCTATGAATTAGTGATTTGTTTATTTAAATGTGTTTAAATGACAAAACACGGTTAGCAGCAAAAATCTGCCTGGTAAATCATTGACATTTGCATCTGGACAGGAATAAAATGATAAAATAGCTAAAAAAATAACTCATTATCTACTGATGCTATATTAGGTAATGCAGCCTGTAATTTTCTCAGAGGACAAGAGAAAAAACACAGACATGGTGCATCCAGACGTAAATAAAATCACTGAGGAGCTCCTGTAAAAGAAATTACCCCAGGAATCCATGTACATTTAAGCTAATCCAAAAAGGGCTATTGAGTTAAAAAGCAGTGACTCTGTCTTACCCTACCCTTCTACCACAGAACATGGAGTATCTGGAGCGGCAGTATTTGTGGATTTCACCATAGTCCTAAAAAAAACTAGAAAAATAATTTTCTTCATAAGTAAAACTTTGTGTTGTCATGGAAAATGCCCAATTTAAAGGGTGATCACAAACATTTGAGCAGTGTATACAGTTGCAAATAAAGATGCTCCATCATTGGCAACACATTTCAGTTTTAAATGTACTCAACCACACTGATGTTTTAGACTTAGTTCATGCAAATTCATGTACCTCTTTTGTTAAAGTAGATTTAAGGGTGACACACTTTGTATACTGATAGGAATCTTCCAGTGAACCAGCTCTGTTACGGCATTACTGCTCTATTACTGCAGTAACAGACCATGGGGTAAAGGTAACTGCTGCATTAAATGCCATTCAGTTCTTGTAGCTGTTTACAGTTTGTAAACACTGATGTTACAACTGTTTCTCTCAAAATATTAGGGCACGAGAAAAGGAAACTGGCCCCATACCAGAACACTGATGCTATGAGTGATTAAACATAATTCTGTCATATTCTAGAGTGCACTGAGAAGCCATGACTTATATGTATAGTGACTTATATATGTTATGAAGGGAGCACAATAAACACACCTAAGAGTCTTTGCCCTGTTAAAATTAAGTGCCTGGTTTTGTCTTAGTTAGAATCTAATAAAATGGTGGTGTGGCCACTTGTAGGCTATGTAATGGTCACTACATATTGACCCTAAATATCACACATGACTTAAAGTACATTTATTTGCTCTTGTTAAACAACAAGGCACTGTTATCATTGCTCATTCCTAGATGTAATCCAACATTTAATTGTCTAAGTGGGTTGAGACACTGTTACATGCATTATGAATACACATTACCACAATTCCAGCTGATTAATGCACTAATCCTGCAGTAAACCTATGGCTTGAAAAAAGTTTGGTCCATGTTATTTGTGTTGTGTGCTGATGTCAAAATACAAAATGTCCTTGGATATGAAAATTGGACTGGTTGAAAATATATGTATCAGCCTGATATACAAAAATAATAAATATGATAAAACTGTCCTATCATAAATGGAGATATCAAATCATACCAAAGGAGAAGCATCAAATGAACTGATGAATATGATGAGAACACTGAATACTGATTCTGTACGGGAGATTTTGTAATCCTGCCATTACTGTCCACCATTTGAAATGACAGCAGCTGCAAAACAGATAAAACAAGAATAATGTTGGTTGTGTGCTTTTGTTAGATATCCTAAAATGCTTTAGTTTTGTCTGTACCTTTTTTCTGTCATAGGCAGTGTTGTTCACACTCCTCTTTGTGTGTGTAGCGGTTAGCATTTCCTCCACAGCCACTGTAGATAAAGGGTCTACAGACGCCCACCTGAGAATTAAAGTACCAGCGCAGCGTATATGTAGAACATTCACCCTCATCCAGTGGCAGTACACATGGATCTAATATGTACACAAACAAAAGAAATGAACAACATAAGATGATGGCAGGCTCAGGCCCTGTTCACATCTGACATTCACATGCATCCTAAATGACCCAATCCTTAGTGAACAGTAATAAGTGCAGGTATGAACAAGGTTCAATATTTCTTTGAGATGTGATGTTATTAAATCAGTTGAACCATCTTTGAAGATGAACAAGGATGAATAAAACCACATTTGTAGTCTGAATGCAAATGCAAATTTCTTCAGTGGTCACTAGAGACACATTTGAAACAGAGATAGAAGCAGGTATACCAACAGTCACATTTGAATTATTTCAGTCTTTAGTAACCTGGATTATATCAGACTTGTTTAATTGAGTATTGACATATCTCCTGAAGATTTAGTGACTATAGTGTGCAGTGTATGTTCTGTGGACTAAAGCATTAAGAACAAGGCTCAGTGTTAATGAAACTGATAAAGAAAATTGCTAATTACAGTGGCTAAATCATACTTAAAGCACAAATCATACAAATGTCAACACAAATGCAAAGAGACTGCATGTATTCAATATAGAACAAAAGAAAAAAAGTAAGCATGAAAACAGACATATCAAAAACAGACCGAAAACAAAAAACTATATGTTGCAATATTTTAATAAATAGGCACATGCAGAAGTTTTGACAGCCCTGGATTAATTACATGCTTTACTTATTTATTTTTCAAAATGAAAATAACTCACCAACTCTCTGCATATTTTAATGTACAATAACTGTTTCCAACATTAAACTTAATCTATAAGTAAAAAAGACCCCAAAAGATGTGGCTGTTTTAAAAGTCACAAAAGTAATCAAAGCAAGTCATTTGACAAATTACATACAAACCTTTGCATAAGACAAAAGCATGTACAGTTGTATGCAAACGTTTGGGCATCCCAGATTAAACTACATGTTTTATTGATTTTTTTTGAGTGAAAATAATTGTCTGCACATTTTAATGCAAACTTCCTCTTTATTAACGGAGTTTAACATTTTGGAAAAAAAGGCACATTATGGTACATTAAATATTGTATGTTTTACTTTTATTTGAAATACAGAAAACAAATAAGAACTACACTAAGCTGTTACTTACATGTTACTTATTTTCACTCAGAAAATCAACAAAATATGTAATCAATTCTAGAATTACTATAAGCCGATTCTTGTTCTTCTATCAGTTCTATATTATATTGTGAAACATAAAAATAAGATGAAGCTATAGTGAACAAATTCTGAGGACACACACATCTAAGCCTGTACCCACCTCTCCAACTCCACACACACTCTCTCATACAATTAGCATCCCTAGTTTTATGGTAGTTTTCCATTATTTTGTTTTCTACAATGTATGCAATTGCACTGCATGTCAGGCAAATAAAGTCAGTGATACAGCTTACACATATGATCAAGTTAAGATGTGATATTTTATATGCTTTATAATTATTAATGTAGTGCATTTGTCAGACATATACGACTATAACATCACCAAGGACATCAGGAAAGCTCCAGTTCCCAGCAAACCCTTCACATGCTTAATACATGCATACTGTTAAATGATGCATAACCCCTAAAGCACTATAGCACAGCAAATGCCAGGGCTTACCTTCACTTTTAACCTCTCTTTTCTGTTTCACTGCCTTTAATGCAACAACTGGAGTTGCCTTGCCTGCCAAAATATCCATATTGTGTCATGTGTGCTATTCTGTATTACAAATAAATATGCAAACACAGATACACCTATGCACGCAGACAAACACATAAGCAATTATCTTTAGTTTGCAGTACCTTGACTCTCGTTGACTGAGGGGCTAAGATCAATAATTTCTTCCATGGGATCGTCATAGCTCTCTATGGAGTAAATATGCTCATAGTCTGGGTCATTAGTGTTTACAACAACACGCAATTCACGACCTGAAAACAACAACAAACATAAAACCAAATAAAAACATTTATAACAGCCTGTAAATATGAGTTTTTATTTAAAATCTTGATCTTAAAGGAACTGTTTGACCAAAATCAAACATACATGATTTTTCAATCACAGAAAGCATGGCTAATATAACAAAGGATATGCAGTTCATACATGACTTCTGAAGGTTTGTACCAGACCGTACTTCATAGTTAGAGTACAAATACTTGTTGTATTGTATACATATGTCGATACTACTTGAAGAGGAATTAACTCAAACTTGAAGTAAAATATTCTAATAATTTGAGACTTTGGATTTCTGCCTGTCATGAGCTATAAGCCAAACTCATCAACAGTAAAAAAAGAGGCTTGAAATACCATTTAACATTTAATGAATATAAAACTTGACAGTTTACCTTTTTGAATGAAACTATGAACATAATTTACTTTTCCCCAACATTCCAATTTTGTTAATTTTGTAGAAGCCAAGAGAGCTTTGCTTAAACGTGCTGAAGATTTTTTTTATGTAATCTTTGTCATTTTCATTGCAATTTAATTGCATGAAAAGTCATAGATTATCTCGTTTTTCCAAATGTTTTTGTGATCATTACATCTAGTGCAAAACTACAGATGTATGAACTCAAATGCAAAACAAATACAGAGCAAGTGAAAAATCATGTAAATTTGAATATTCCTTTAAATAAATCAGATCTTGGAGAATGTTAAATACAAATGCTGTATTTAACATATCTCTTGGAAGTTAATACTTTACAAAGACATAATAGAGTACAACACTAACACAATAATCAGAGGTATACCAACATGAAGTTCCTACACAAGTCAAAGAATAACTTTAGGAACATGAGCAGAAAGATGGAAGAATCATAGACGAAAGACTCACCCTCCTCGTCCCCTCGGCCTAGTGAGTGCTCAGGGGACGTGGAGGAGCGACTTCTGAAAGTCTGCACTGACGTACGGGGCTGAATTTCTCCAACACCTGACAACATGCCCAACAAAAGAAAATCACACAAACACAAGCCAGCTAAACCCATCAGTTAACACACTTATACACACTTACTGAACATGTCACAAACCGGTGGCATGCTCACACACTCAGACATGCACACTCAAACTCTATATTATTCACTATAGCATGCACTTAGCTCCCAACAACATATCCATATACACTGGTTAATGTAAACAACCAACTGAACCCACACATATGTAGCAAGGTGAGTTTTTTATCTATTGTGGAACATTCAATTTGATTTATGATTTACAAAACCCTTTTCCAGAAAAGTTGGGAGATTGTTTTAAATGAAAACTGAAATATTAATTAACTGAAAATGTAATTTGTTCAGTCACTTGAACTTTTATTTAACAGACAAAAGGAAAAAGGAAAGATTTTCAGTGTTTTCAATGACAAACTTTATTCTATTTGTTAAATACAAACAAATGTAGAACTTGATGAATGAAACAAAATAAAAAATGTTGGGACAGAGGAACAATATGTTTACCATTGGTTCAAACAATTTTTTAAAATAATACTTTATAATTGCGTGAGAACTGAAGATACTAATTGTTGCAGTTCTGCAAGTGAAAATTTTGATAGGAACAATGTCATTGGTCAAAATCCGTTACTGCTTTCTGATTGGCTGATGACTTATGGCAGTGTTTTTGTGGTGAATTCCAAGTGCAAGAGCATAAAAAGATTTGAGAGTGCGTGGGAAGTGTTTGAGAGCGCACACATGCTCCACTAAATGTATGAAGAGTAAGTTTGTGTGAGAGCAGAGTAAATATGATTGAGCATATGTATATTTTGCATGAGAACAAAGATCCATGAGTGTTGCGTGATTTGCTCTCGCATTTAAAAAGTGTGCTCTTGACTTTAGGCAGTGAAGTAATGCCATAGAAGTGGGTTTTGTAATATTAAAAAAGGAAATAAGTTAAATGGTTTTGGTGCTTACTGAGTAAAAAGAAAATGGCAGTGGTGTTACCTCATGATCACAGACTAGTACTAAACTTACCTCCACAGGCTTCAGTGAGGCAGAAATTGAGCCAGAAAAAGACAAAACAAAAAGAAAATATAGTATATTACAATATACAGTATTTTAACAAAGTATTAACTTTAAATGATTAGAAAACCATAAATGGTATATGTAACATGTCTTAAACTTCGGATACCTAACATATTGATCATACATTCAGGGAATTTGATGAAACCATCTTCTAATTACCTAATTCTAACATATTCACATTTTAACTAATTAAAACCTATGTCCAAATTGCTGTGCATGCAAGTCATGTGCAACTGAAGCTTTTTGTGTGCTATAGAATTTATATATCATTATACCACAAAACACAATGCTGTCTTTATTGCTGGATGCATGCACATGTACACATTCAGCACACAGTTCACATTACCTAGAGCCTTATTTCTGATGTTCCATCAGAGTGGCCATAAAATGGGCTAATGTGTGTAGCAATTGCTCAAAATGTTAGTTTGTGACTATAATTATAAACCTATGATTATTAGCTTTACTGAATCATATTCTCTACATGCAAAAGAAATGGCACTGGAAAATCACATTGTTAGAGGGATTAAAGAAAATAGATAGACAGATAGATACTTTATTGATCCCGAGGGAAATCTAGGCATCCAGTAACTTAGAAAAACACAGTATATTCCACACAGTAAAAATATACTAAATATATAAAATACAATATAAGAGGGATTAAAAATATTATAAATAAATTTAATTTAATTAAAAATAAATAAATAAAATAAACAAATACATAAATACATACTTTTTTTTTGCTCAAAATACAAACTCACCACAGTGCTGGTTCATCTCAGACCGAACAAAAGTACGAATCTCATCTTCCTGCAGAAAATGACATAGAAACATAAGTGAAGTAATGGTAGAGTGATTGGAAAAGGTACAAGAAGTACTGAATGTGTTTAAGGTCTGACCGTCATGCCCAGCTCTCCTCTCTCTCCTTTAGCTCCATCAAGGCCTACTTCTCCCTGACAGATGAACATGTGAAAGGAAAGCAAAAGAGCCAAAGAATATGAAACCATATGAAAAAATACAGAGGCATATATTTTTACCTGAAATACACTACACAAAGTTTGGGATATTTGGCTTTCTGGTAAAATGTCAGGATGAACCTAAAATGTGCTCTAACTTTTACAGGTGAACTTAATGTGACCTTCTCTAAACTTCTGAATGCACATGTCCACCTGTTCAATGTTTCAGTACTTTTTGCACAACTTGCTGTTCTCTTTTTCTCTCACAAAGAGCTTAATGGCAAAATTCACAGCAGGTGTTTGATCCATGAATCAACCAATGCATTTCCTGGTTTAAATAGTATTGGTATATAAACAGTCCTCATCATGCTGTTCACATTTTGACATCATGACACCAAGACAACACCTAACAATTGATCAACAGTACCTCACCCTTGCTTTGTGGCCACTGAGTTTAAAGTGTCACAGAGTGTCATCAGCAGGTTGCAACAGAGATACAGAAAGACTGGAAGAGTCACAGAAAGGAATAAAAGTGGACAAATTTGTCACTGAAGATGTGATGAAGTCTGACTAGTTTGCGGTGAGAGGCAAACAAGTGTCATGTCAGACCATTCAAAACTATTTACATCAGTGTGGTCTGCATGCTAGACGACCTGCAAGGGTACCTGACCATACCACCAGGCACAGGCATCACTGTCTTTGGGCCAGGGAGCCTTTACGTTGGATGAGGAAACAATGGGACTTAGTGCTGTTCACTGATGAAAGTCGAGTCATGCTGAGAAGGAGCGCACTATGCATCAGCTACTGTTGTCCCCAGACTGTCACTCTGAGATGGATAGCACTATGCATCAGCTACTGTTGTCACCAGACTAGCCTTTGGTGGTTGTGGTGGTGGTGTTGAGTGGCCTGCACTTTCTCTAGACCTGAATTCCATAGTAAATCTGTGGGATCAGCTGAGTCGCAGTGTAGAGACTTGTAATTCTGTACCCCAGAACCTCAATGACTTGAGGGCCGCCCTTCAAGAAGAGTTGGATGTCATGCCTCAGCAGACAAGAAGTCAACTTGTGAACAGCGTGAGACGTCATTGTCATGCTGTAATTGATGCTCAAGGGCACATTACATAATACTGAGGCACTGACATTTTTGTTGGGATTTACCCACCACTATTGTTGACTTTTGTTTAAATAAACAGTTTGAGATGAGGAAATCACCACTGCATGCTTCTACTTAAATGCCCTATTTTCATGATATAATATCATGTAGCATGAACTTTTTTGTTTTCCATAAATTTTGCTTGAAAGCCAAATATCTCAGACTTTTTGTGAGTTGTTTTTGAGAGCAAAATGTATTGCATAATGCACATTTATTCCATATTTTGTGGAGAAGGACTCACCTGCTCACCACGCTCTCCTGGGATTCCTGGAATCCCTCGAGGGCCGACCATTGCTGGACCTGGAGGGCCACGTTCTCCCTACAAAACATATCACATAACACACTTGGCTCTGGCTCCCTTGTACAAAGTATTATGACAAAAAAGAAAAAGAATGATACGTCCTTCATCCTATACTCCAAATAGCTGCATAGTGAGCTCTGTACCTTCTGCCCCTGGAGTCCCTCTGGGCCTTTAGTTCCAGCAGGCCCTTGAGGGCCTGTCAGACCAGGGGGACCGTCTACACCTCGGAGACCTGGGGGGCCTGGAATACCAGGGGGTCCCTGAAGAGAGAGCAAAGTAGTTGGAAAATGCACTGGGGAAATTTACTTACAGTATCCCATGGTTAAGTAATACTTACCCGTTCACCTTTGTCTCCCTGTGTTCCCTTTGGTCCAGCAACACCATCAATACCTCGGTCACCCTGACAATTACCATAGAAATGTACCCCTTAGCACACTGTCTTAATGCAGTACTTTCACTGAGCACAAGTTTCATAATGAGACTAATATACAGTGAGTTCACATCGAAGAAAGTGAGTGTTGTTGCAAAATTCTGTTGTTATTTGTGTTCCACCATGAATCGTTTAAAATGAATTATGTAAATGAGTTATTCATTCTCCAAAAAATATCTAAACATGCACATACTTTAGGTCCAACAAGTCCCTCTTTTCCCGGGGTTCCTGTGGCTCCTGGAGACCCCACATCTCCCTGTGATAGAAATTCATTTTTCACAAATTATTAACATAAACGGATTTATCTATGATTGTGTATGTTCATCTATGTGTGTCTTTGTATTTTCATATATTCTCTGGACAAAAATGTAGAAAGAAAAGCCAAATTATTGATTTCAGGACCAACACAATGGTCCTAACATTATAAAGTGCTTTACAAAAGATGTATTTTTCTGTTCTAATTTGTGTTTATATACAAATTATTCACTGCAGTTTTTAAGTTTGCTATGTTTAGACCATTTCTATTTCATATGCAGCAGGCACTTACATATAATACATAATGTATAAGGGATATATATGTGACCTCATATTCTGACACAGTCACACACTGTGTGTATATGTGTGTGGTGTGTCTATACCGGCTCTCCTTTTCTTCCAGGTAAGCCTGCTCTGCCATTGATTCCAGGATCGCCCTATGAACAGAAATCACATGGTTCACAGCGGAAAAACACACAAGACAACTCATAAGTTGTCTCCTTTCATATTTCTCTACATTTAACTTACTCTTTCTCCCTTTTGTCCATTTGGTCCACATGCCCCCTTGGACCCTCGTTCTCCCTGTAAACCAATGAGACTGTCAATCAAGCTGTCAGTCACTCAGTGTGACAGGGGGCAACCAAAGTATAAACAATTCCACAGCAGAGCTCAAAAATGTCTCTGTAGACCAGAGTACTATTCATCTGTCAGTCACACACACCTCAAGCATACTTCAATTGTAGTCTGGATGGTTAGTGACTTTGAGCAAATGGGCTAAATCCAGACAAGAGACCAAATGTTTAAGCCAGAGAATTTTGACATTCCTTCTGTGGATCAGAGATAATAGATGTGGGCAAGAATTCTGAAGCAAATTGTGTGTTTGTGGCAGTAAGTGGGGGGCTGTGTAAGTGAAGTCTACATAAGCCTCTCTAGTCTGAAGACAACCATACACAGGTGAGTATGTTTCATTCCCCCAGCAGAGTTAGCCGATCACTCCCTCTACACACACACACACACACACACAAACACACACACACACACACAGGTTTACATGTGTGTCAGGCAGTGTGGCATCAGATCCTGACTGCAGATGAATTATAAGCAGTGCCATCATCTGGTATGGAAGACTTTTCAAGGTCAGAGATAAACTTACAAGGTTTGCGATCCAATAGAAAATACAATTATAATGACACAACCACACACACACACACGTGAAAATAATCACACACCTTAGGTCCTCGCATACCCGTTAGGCCAATCTCTCCCTTCTCTCCTCTCAGTCCAGGCAAACCATCTTTTCCAGGTGTACCCTGATAAACAGACACAAATCAATCCCAGAACAAAAATCACAGTCAGATTTGTTTAGAATTGTCAAAAACAGCTATGCTTTTTTCAGAGCTAAGACAATTGCAAAGATGATGGTTGAAATGGATGAAAACTATACACACAGATTCTCCTGGCACTCCTGGCTGTCCTGCCTCTCCCTGCAAGTCAATCATTTAAAAATTACACTCAATTAGTACATAAGAAACATACAGAGAAAATTAAAAGCCAAAAATAAAAGCACAGTCCATCACAGGCAAGCATATGGGTGTAAAAATGTATCATGTATCAGTGTATCATGATGTATATTCAAAAGATTTGAAAATATCATTCAGTGTCATATTCAAATGTGCACTTTCTTATGACCAAAATTAAAATTTCAAATTAAATATTCAGAAAATGTTTTTGTAATGTTACTGTCTGCACTGCAGCACTGTGTAAAGTTTCCCCATTCTTGTTTCTACATTCAGTTTTTTACAGTTTTTGCATTGTTGTTTGTGTTGAAAGCTGTGATTTTATGATACGCTGAACTGTTTCCTAAAAAATCATAATCAAATCAGGTTGGTGATTTGTGAAGTATAAATATGCAAAATTAATGGACTAAAATGAGATAGGTTGAATGCAGCAAAGAAACTTAATATGCATGTTCTAAATGAGGAAACAAAACAGTCGTTTCTGTATTGATCCTTAAACAGTGGTGGTGGTTTGTTAACTGGGAGACATTATCTTTTACAGACCTTCTGTCCTCCTGGACCTCGAGCACCTTGAAACCCAGTAGACCCTCTCTCACCAGGCTCTCCTCTCAGACCCTGAAACAGTAGAAAAATAACATACAACACTTGTTTCCACACACAAAAACCACAAATACATGATTCTTTTCTTAGCACATTGGTGTACAAACTCACCTGGACCCCTGGTGGTCCCTCTTGCCCTTTAAGGCCCTTTTCACCTTGCGTTCCTTTAGTCCCACGCTCTCCCTGTATACAAAATAACTTATTACTCAGTCTGAAACATTATCAAACATTTATGCTATAACAAGAGAGTAGAAATCTGTGAAAACATATAACTATACACAACGAAATACATAATACATATGTTGTCTTCAAATGTTTGGAACATTTGAGGTACACGTAAGCAATCAGCATGCAGTTTGTAAGCCTCATATCTCTGACTCAAGCCAGCAACTAAATATTTAATCATAAGAACAAGAGTTGAATTTCCTCTCACATGATTCAACAAGTGAAACATTTGATAATTAGTTGTGGAATTGAATCAATAATATGAGAACAGGGGAAAAGTTAAACCTTTCAGTTCAATTCAGAAATGAAAGTCCTTTGATACTAGTTAATTAATTTCTTCAGTTAGCTTACATTAGCAAATTACTCCATGTTGTTAACAACATCACAGTGAATTTATATTCATTAACTGAATATATTCAATGAAAATCTACTGATCATTGTCACCCTCATGTCCATGTGCACAAAATCCTGCACACACATTGATTAATCAGCTGTGAGTGCTTTTGCCCATACAAAATCCATTAGCACCACAGCAAACATCTTAAGCCCTCATGAGTTCAAGACCTCATTACATTAAAGTTTTAAACATGCTTTTCTTGACTTGGCTTTATCTCTTTCCTTAATTTAATCTTCATCACATTCTCTAGAGCCAACCCATTACTTAATCAAGTAAAGACGTGATTGAGAAGTAGAGATCCAGAATGTCTCAATAGAAGGACACTTACCTTTAGCAGGAAACTTTCTTTTTAATGTGTTATTTGTTTTCTTTAAATTACAGAAGAAAACAATAGAAAACATCTACCATTAAGAAAGACAGAAACATTTGTTAGAGAAACACATACGCTTCCTTATTAACTACCAAACCAAAGTGCCAAAGTTACATCTATTTGGACACTCAAAGCACCTTAGCTATTAGGCAGAGAGGTGATAAATGACTAAGGCAGTTTTAAAGATGGAAATGAATAAGAGTGGGAAATTTAGCTAGGACATCAAGGTAACACACAAGTTTTTAGAGGAAATGACCAGGGATCTTTTCTGACCTCAGAGAATGTGGACCTTGGATTTGCATCTCATCCAAAAGACAGCACCATTTATAGAGTACAATGACCCCATCACTACACTGGGGCTTTGGGATCCACACAGAACACAGGAATAGGAACAGTGCCTCCTGTTGTCCCCACCAACACCACTTTCAGCAGCCAAATAAGGTTTTCCTTGCTGGGTTTCCATCCCAAAACTAACTAGACTAAGCTTGTGTGTTTGTCAACATTAATATGATTTCTCTATATAATTAATAATCATATTCAAATATTTTTAATTATAATATTAATATTAAATGTTTTATATAGTGATTTTAAGAAAAATGGATTAATTGATTAAACAGGACATCTCTTCAAATACAATTGTTTTACTGCTAAAGGAAAGTCTGCTCCTCCTGAAACACTCACTTCTGGATCTCTTCTCCTCTTACACTCTAACTTGTGTCTCATGGGTGATATGTACTTCCATACTGTGAGAAGCATTTTGGAAACAGTAATGTTAGTAAAGTTAGAGCTCTCTTGATGTTGATGGATGTGCATTTTTATTTATTTAATAGCTTTAAATATCTCACCGTTTCTCCTTTATTTCCTTTCTCTCCAGCAGGCCCGCCCACCAATAGAGTTTCACCCTACACAATTCAAAATAAAACATAGCTTCTGGGATTATACATTGCTAACATAACCAATACCACACTACAATACATACTGGATAATAATATTTTTGGGATACTGAAATGCATAAATATAATTAACAGTTACTTTCTCTCCTTTGACTCCTTGGGGACCAATCTCTCCCTATATAAAACATATAGAGTTTGTTACATACTTTGTATTTATTAGGTTAGAAACAGTGCTTTAAATAGAATTTGTTTACACTCACCTTTTCACCTCTGCTACCTTTGCTGCCTGGAAAACCCTGCACACATAATAGATGTTTATTATAATATAAACGAGACAAATAATCTTTTTTTAACTGTAAACAGTATGCAAAATTGCATTTCTCCCGCATTTGTATTGCACGCATTTGCTAATATATGTGCTGATTTATTGAAATCGCTGTGTGCCAGTGGATGATAAATGGTACATTTTAGCCAATTCTTTCTCCAGAACAACAAACTAATGACAACTGCAGAAGAAGTACCCCTGGAGCAATTTGGAGTTAAATGTCTTGCTCAATAGCACAATGGCAGGAGATAACACAACTGCAGTGTTAATAGCTGAGATCAAAACCATGATTTCTTGGCTCATAGGCAAGCTCCATGTCTGCTGGCCTGCCACCAGCATACACAATTGTCTGTGTGCATTTCTGAACTATGATATACAACACAGTAAGAGGTCTTGAATCATAATTATTTGAAAATTACAGTGAGTGGGAGTGATACACATCAGAACACTAAATATAAAGTGTGACAAACACAGCCATTCTCGCCACACATCCTTTTCTGCTCTCCTATTTGCTCCTACAGTTCTGTTGAACACATTCCGATAAGGTTTTGGTTCTCCATCTGTAAACATTCTGATCATGCCATGGACAGTATTGATAGCCTTCCTTCTTGGTGGCATGTGCCATAATGGTTAAAGAATAATACAGCAAGCACAGACATCGATGTTGGGGCAGCACAGGCAGATTGTTGGGGCTACATAGGAAATTGGGACAGCATGAACTTAGTCACAGATAAAGAGATGAGTCGGCATGTTATATGAGTAGGACATTATGTAATGTAGGTCAACAAACAGATACAAGCATAATTACCGGAGCGCCTCTCTCCCCATCTAATCCAGGTCGTCCTTCTTCTCCCTACAAATAAACACACATGAACATATAAACAGTGTTCTCTTTAATAAAAACACTTGTCTTGTATTCCACTCATGACTCACTTTAAGAGTTCCACACATCATGGGTCACCATACAGTACAATATATATTTATGGTTACAAACTGTAATGAATCTGTTGATAAGCATGATTTATTAATCACACTCTGCCTTGTCTGTCACAGGTCAGTTTCTGACCACAGAACTGCTGTTGACTAGATGTTACTTACATTGTGAATAATTCTCAAAACAGCAATGAAACCAAAATCAGCCAATCAAGAACAGCTCTGTGGTCAGAAGCTAATCATTGAAGGCCTGGAGGATGATTAGCACAAACTATGCATCAACAGATTTTTAACTGTACACGAGCAAAGTGGATCACCATAGTTTATTTAATACATTTCTTATACATGGTACTTTGTTATGAGACCTTACCCGAGGTCCTGGGTCTCCTCTCTCTCCTCTCTGTCCTGGTAAACCTACAGCAACTTCACCCTAAATGTGAAAATGATGTATCTTTCTCAGTCACTGCAAACTTACAGCAAATGTCTACTAAAGACAAATAATGCTCTTCTGTGCAATATCTGGTCTGGGTATCTTAAAAGCATCTTATCACAAAAATCAAATTTAAAAGGTAGAGTAAGCATCATATTCTACACTCACTTAAAAGTTAAGATGTTCTTAATACTAAAACACAGTAATAATACATATCCCACCTTATCACCTTTGGGCCCTGATAGACCTGAGGTACCCTAAAAAAGAGAGAAATGTACAATGTACCCCAACGCAAAACAATATTTTTAAAGCTTAATCTTTTTTTTTTTTTTTTTCTCTTTTTCACACACAATACTCACTGGTGGTCCAGGGGGTCCAGAAGCACCAGGTGTCCCTGGGTTTCCTGCTTTGCCTACAAAGCCTTGCAAACCCTTAAACACAAACCAAAACACAATTTCAAACCCAGAACATCACGCCAACATGTGGCTGACACACTGACTAAAAATTGACATCAAAACATGCATAACTTCAAAGCTGACCATCAGATTACCATAAAGGGAACATGAAGCACCCTCACTAACCGTTTCTCCAGAAGGTCCTGGAGTCCCTGGCTGACCTGCTTCTCCTCTTTGTCCTGGTAGTCCTGGAGTTCCTGCTGTTCCTTGAGGACCAGGAGGACCAGGAGGGCCTGGCAGACCAGGATCACCCTGACACAAAACCCATATAACACACAACTCTAAAATGCTGCGGTCAATAATATTAAATGTAATACTTTTCGGTGTATGTGTGCGTTTGGAAACCTTTAAGCCTGAAGGTCCAAATTGTCCTGGTGGGCCAACCATTCCCACACCTGCTTCTCCCTGAAAACAAAAACAGCTTAAAGCTGACACACTAAAAATATCAACTGAAGGCAATAGTATTAACAACTGTGTGGCAAAATCAGTGCCTTACTTTACTTCCTTTCGGCCCTGATGGTCCCCTATCTCCCTGAAACAAAGTGGGAGAGAGAAATTCATTTTTAAAGTACAAATCAGATTAACTATGCATTCTTCACTGTTTTGTGTCACTGTTTGAAGACACTCACTTTCTCTCCAGGCTCCCCAGGGTCACCTGTTGTACCCTACAGGACAAACACAACAAAATATTAATGGTGTGGTGCAGAGGGTGAGTTAGGAGGTGACTGTGGAGTGTGAATGCATTTCACACTCACTCTGTCTCCTTTGATGCCTGCTGGTCCCTTGTCTCCTTTAACACCCTGAGACACAGAGAACACATCAATCGGATTAAGATTTGACCAATTGAAAATAACCGTGTAATGTGTGACAGAACCAGCTGAGCACTGGGCAGCATAAAAATGAATGAGATTAGCGGATTAGTCTAGGACAACCTTTATAGAAGAATCAGTGTGTTTGCAAAAATATTTTTTCTAGGGAAATTGAAGAATGAACAATTGTGCTACACTGATAAGTTATTATTGGCCATAGCACAGGGTAAGATAAGCAGACTACCAATGATGTATACATATGTATATATATATATAGTCTTTAAATGTAAGTACATTGAATAGTTGGACTTAAAGATTGCAGTTAAACACATAGTGAGAATTACCTGTAATCCAGGTAGACCTCTCTCTCCTGGGATCCCTGGCAATGTTTCACCAGATTGACCCTTTAGTATTAAGTGAAAATAAGGAATGCATGTATATGTATATTATATATATATAAGGATAATAGAACAAAAGGTACAATCCATTCACTTCAATTAAAAATACAAAGATGCAAAATATCCACAACCTATATATAAACTTACTACTAAAGTTTGGAGTCATATATAATCTGGAAGACAGTTTTGTACCCTGGCCTACAGTCATATCAGAAATAAAAACATCTGTTTTCAAAAGACTATGTGAATCCAAATATCCTCTGTGTAGCCTAGCTCATAACTGTGCAATATATATTTTTTTCCAAATAGCAAATACGACCAGTTTTACGCAAGAGCTTCTCTATACACATAACAAAAGCATCAAATTATCCTCTATATGTCACTGCTCACGTCACCCAGCCTAATAAATAACACATGCTGTTCTCTATGAAATAACCAAGGCCATGACTCACCCTCTCACCCTTCACCCCAGGGGGTCCAGCTACAGACTGAATTTAAGTGCAGGAGAGGAGAGAGTACAGGAAACAGAAAGAAATTAAGTGCATTATGTCAATCCACCTTACTTGAAAACACACACATACTCATACTTTGGTACAAGCTACACACTTTATGTAACAAGATTGTAGCACTAGTCATACAATAATGAATGAATTTAACATAGCTGTTTAATGTAAACATGTCTGTAAAAAACACAAAAGTGTTTATACCTTTCCTGGTGGACCACTGTCTCCTTGTTCACCTTTCAGCCCTGGAGGACCCCCAGGTCCTGCAATACCCTATATAAAAGTGCAAATACATTAAGACAGATAAACGCTAGAAAACAGCAAGAAAAACAAGTACAAAAACATATAATCACATTATAATCTTCAATGAGGCAAGAACATGCATATTTGCCTGTTTTCCAGGTAAACCAGGTGTTCCATCTTTTCCAGGTACACCATCTCTGCCAGGGACCCCAGGCTTTCCTCCTTCTCCCTATGGAAAATAGTAAATAAAAGAAGGCTAAAGAAATGCTTTATGATTAAGCACAACTGATCTGTACTGAGCAGCAAAGGTCATGCAAAATATAATCAGTTTTGTCTGCATGATGTTCTGAAGCAATAGGACATGAGAGGATTAGTATGTTATCATGATAGACATCTAAGCTGTAATTAGGCCACAGGACATCAGTCATGATGTTATTTGTGATTGCACACAACCTCAACTGTTGTACTGCTTTTATACACCAGCTTTACACAGCAAAGGGAAACGGCACATAGCTAAACATTGCTTGAGAATTTTTAATGCACCAAAACATAGTTCCACCACAAGTGGCATACTGCGATCAGTGGGGGTTGAAAAAAAAAATCACATATATGACAACATGGCTTAAATGTTTTTCAGCTATTGTGATGAAACTGCTGTATAAAATGCCTTTTTATGTCTTACCACTTGTCCTGGAAGACCTGGTGGTCCTTGCGGGCCCTGGAAGCAACACACAAAGCAACATTTAAATTTCAACCTTTATGAGATGAACATGCTGGATGTTATTCATCTTTCAAAAACACTGGTATGAAACATACAAATATAAGCAGGAAATTAGAAGAAATATACAGAAGTGAATGTTCCAGCAATCCATTAGCACTTGCCAAAAACTTATTAATTAAGTCCTAATGGGATGGCTGACTTTCCCTGTTCTGTCTGAAGTGGGTTATTATCAGGAGTCAAATGAGCACACATCACACGCAGAATAAGTGGTTTACGGGATTATTTTTCTTTACAATATCCAAATACTGGTTTAATCTAACAATTAATACACAACAAAACATGCTCATATTCTGCTTTACACAGGTTCTGTACTTGACATCATATGTTAAATGTTGCACTTCAGACTCATTTCTAATGAGATAAAAGAGAGTGGAGGCTGGAATCTATTTTTTTAACACAAAGTGGCCTGTCACTTCAAAGAAGGCTTGTGTTAATAATTTATTTGCATAGCTGATGCTCGTTAAAAATCTAAGGGCATGGTAATGACTAGTAATAGCCTAGATAGATAATATGGTCTCATATATTTGAATGTTTTTATTGAACACTGAATTTTTATGCAACACCAACAGTCACTTATGTAACCTTCCAGAAATCTCTGTTCACAAAAGCTTCATTGATCCATTTAAGAGAAGTCATAATGGTGATAAAGCCATTAGGAATATTAAGATTATACTTAATGTAGCTTTTATCTTACAATAGCTCCTGGTGTGCCTGTAATTCCAGGCAGTCCTCTGGTGCCTTGTGATCCTGGGGGGCCCTGTGAAAATGAAAAGGTGTGACTACATTCAGAAGACTCTTATGCTTTGCTTGTATTAAGGCATTTGACAGATACTCTTATCAAAAGCAACTTCGAGTTTTCAGTCATGTTACATTTGTAGGCAATAGTGTTAAGGGTGTTGTCCAAGAACTCTTATTAGTATTGTTTGATGCTGGTTAGACTGGGGATTGAACCTCATTTTTCAATGTGGGAGGCAACATTGTTATCCACTACACTACACACAAGCCAATACATTGCATTTTGTCAACACAATGACATCTGATAAATCTTTAGGGTAATCAGTTCTGTATGTGGGACCTTAACTCACTAATTATTCACTATATTAGCTATATAACATTCATATCAGATATACTTACTATCTGTATAATGGTTCAATGTACGTAATAGTTAATAATAGAATAAATACTGAATACTAAAGACATTAGAAAACTAATAACTGAATAACAATTACAAATGAGTCCAAAGTGTAATTTAATAGAATGCATTTAATAGGACTTACTTGGATTCCCACACCATGCTCTCCTTGGTCACCCTACAGGTTTTATACAACAAAAGTCAGAGTGTGTATGTGGGCACAAACACACACATACACATATACACATTAACAAACAATGACCTCTTCATCCTTGTACAGTGTTGAACAATACAGAAAATCCAGAACATTCTATCATCATAACACAGTTTTAAGCTGTATACTCTAGCAAAACACTGACCTTCACCCCCGGTGGTCCTTGAATTCCATTTGGACCCATTGGCCCCTGTAATGATATTTACGATTAGTAATTGGTTTCTCTGCATATGTGTGAGGTTATAACAGTGTGTTAAACACATATACTTACAGCGGGGCCTCGTATTCCTGGTTCTCCAGGATTTCCCTGTGCAACATATTACAGTCAGCACGCTGACACAAACCAGCCACAGACAAAACTACATGTACATGACACAAGCTTGTGCTTATACAATACTGTAAGAACTGACACAAAAATGCTACATGCATGCCTACAAACAATCCTTTACAAACTTAGATTACACATATCTTTTATCAAATTAACAGAGACACAAACTATTGTAAGCGGACATGTAACATTGATGTAAATAATTATATGGATGCACAAATCCATTTTTCTCTCTGCCAAAACAAACTCTAATATCTGAATGCTAAATCTGAAACTGTCATATACTTACATTGTTTAGAATTATGCACAATTTTAAAACGTTTGTTGTTATGAAAGGTCTATAAATGTGAGCAGTTACAATTTCATAACTGTTATTAAATGTACATCAGTTACTTCTTACTGATATCTAACACAGTAAGTACTGGGACCAGTGCTGAGCCAGTATAATGGATTGGTGCATCACTAATTATAACTAACATGCTAAATAACTTAAAATATGCAGACAAAGACATCTATATAGAGAGTACAGTGTACAGACACACAGACTGACAGATATATGAGCAGACAGACAAAGACACACCCAGATATTGTTCCTCCCCCCTCCCATTATAAAGCTTAGCAGCCAACAGCCACAGAAAAACCTACCGGTCTGCCCAGCACTCCTGGGAACCCAGGCAAGCCCTAAAGAAAGAGAGGGAGAAAAGGATGGAGGAAGATAAAGTGTAGGAGGGAAAAGGGACAGTGACGGTTAGGGAAGTTAGAAGAGGAATGTGAAAGGGCAAAGATGAATCAGAGATGAAAACAAAGTGGAATAAGAAAGGAGTGGGAGTAGACAGATGTATGGTTGGGGAAAAGAAGAGATGAGGAAGTGAGCTGTTAGAAGCAACGCTGCACAGGTTATTTTCTACAGTTATATCTATATAGCCTCAGCCAAAGAAAAACAGCTCCAGCTGCCTGTCCCTTCACACCCAATCCCCAGGTTCTCCCGAGGGGGGGCTGCCATATTGGGCTACTGTTACTCACAGGTAGGCCTGGTGGACCGGCTGACCCCTTCAAACCCTGATCCATAGGGGAATAAATAAAGTTTCACCTATTTCATTATGCCTTTCTCCATCTCTCCATCACAAGTTTTATTGTGTAACATTATTATGCATCTCACCACCATTACTCTCAATTGTATTACTCAGGCCTTCATTATTAATTATTAAACAAATTTGGCAGAAAAAAATACACTTCAGAGTATAAACTGCTGAACAAACTTCTTTTCCAATATTGTAAGAATTTTCTAGGACTCACCTTTTTCAGGTCATCTTGGCATGGTGAAGATTACAATAGATACTTGAGTATTCACATCAGCATTCAAGGTATTATCATTAAAAAATTCATTCGATACTAAAATCATTTCCACACTTATTAAATATTTATCTCTGCACTAAGAACATGAATATACAAATGATACAAAAAGGTACAAATGGGTTATAAATGGTTAAGTAAAATCTGTTAAATGTTGCCAGCGTAACTTTGACAACCAATTTCTCACCGGCTTTCCATCCAGTCCAGGTTTTCCAGGTTCTCCTGTTAGCCCCTAAGAATAATGTCATCCTGTTACTTTGATATTTACCACTGAAAACTGAAAGATATAAAAGTGAACCAGTATGACAATAAAACAGGGGAAAAAAAGCATTTGGACTTACAGGGAGACCATCTCGGCCTTTATCTCCTACTTCTCCTCTTTCACCCTTCTCTCCACGAAAACCTGCAGCACCCTAATTAATGATGGAATGACAGACACACTCCATCATTAAATATACAGAGAGGTGCACCAAACATCACATACACACAGAGAAAGAAATAAGCACATACTCGCTCTCCTTTAGATCCAGGAGGACCCTGGGCACCTGCTTCTCCTCTAATACCTTGTGGACCTGGCAGCCCTCGTGGACCTGGCACCCCAGGAAGTTCAGTGACTGAATCGCCCTATAATATATTATGCACACACACCCACTTCAAAACTGATGTTAGGAAATGAACAACATTCACCACACATGCATACATTCATGTACATTTTGAAGCCAGCAGTCAACACTCGGTTAGTACAGCTATTACTTGTCAATTTTACCTTTGGTCCAGGAGGTCCAACTGCACCAGTTAACCCAGGTTTACCCTAAATGTAAAAATAAGGTCAAATATGATGTTCTACTGTGTAAACAGATCTAAGTGAAGATCCCATTGCCTGTGTACTTACCGACTCTCCTTTATCTCCTTTTTCCCCTCTTTCCCCCTAATAGTTATAGATGAAGTGACAGAATTACAATCTATTCAGTTTTTCCCCAAATGTAGTCAAAAAATTACTAGAAGTTGTTTGACCCTACCTTATCTCCAGGTCTGCCAGCCTCTCCCAGTTCACCAGCTCGTCCTGGTACTCCTGGTATCCCAGGTTTTCCAGGCTCTCCTGCCTGTCCAGGAAGACCCTCTGGACCTCTCTCTCCAATTGCCCTGCCTGTTGGGCCCTGAGGGCCTTGGGGTCCTTTCTCACCTTGATCACCTTTCAGACCTCGCTCACCTGGGACTCCGCGAGCACCCTTTCAATGAGAGAATAAAAAACATAGTATGGAATATTGAAGGAAAAAATAAGTATCACTAAAATTCAGATGAGTGAGATTTATGTCATTACAACTCTTATATTGCCTTTATTTTATGTTCTGCATTTAAAATGTCATTTTATTTAAGGATAGGTAGGAATTAGGTTATGGTAACACAAGTACAGACAACACACTGAAAGATGAAGAAAGGGATTAAAAGACAGAAAAAATATATAATCATCAAGCCCTTTATAAGGAACATCTGTACACCTACTCATTCATGCAATTATCTAATCAGACAATCGGGTTGTAGCAGCATAATGCATGAAATCATGCAGACATGGACCAGAAGTTTCAGGTAATGTTCACATCAACTGGAATGGGGAAATGGGGAATGGGGAAAAATGTGATATAAATGATTTTGAGCATGTCATGATTGTGGTGCAAGACGGACTGGTTTAAGCATTTCAAAAACTGGTGATCTGGGTTTTTATAAATAAGAGCCTCTAGAGTTTACTCAAAATGGTGTAATAAAGAGAAAATGCTTTGTTGAGAGAGGTCAATGGAGAATAAAAACACTGGCTATTGCAGACAGGAATGGTTATAGTAACTCAGCTAAGCACTCTGTACACTTGTGGTGACCTTGTGTCAAAAGTACAGGCGGTGAGAGGTGTAATGGTCTGGGGAATGTTTGGGCCTCTTAATACCAATCAATAATTTTTGAATGCCACAATTTTTTTGAGTATTGTTGCTGACTATATGCATCACTTCATGACCACAGTTTACCCATTTCCTAATGCCTACTTCTAGCATGATAATGGATCATGTCACGCAGCAAAGGTTATCTCAAATTTCATAAACAGCAGCTTTCCCAGTCACCAGATTGGAATCCAATAGGACATCTTTGGGATTCGTAGCATGACAGTGCACCTGAAAAACCTCCAGGAGTAGTGTAACATCAACATGGACTAGAATCTCAAAGGAGTGTTTCCAACATCTTGTGGAATCTATGCCACAATGAACTGACATTGTTTTTGAAACCAAATGAAGACTCTGCCCAGAACTAAAAACACTAACTCTGAAGATAAAAAAGTAAAAGCAAAAGAGAAACAGATGAATGCAAATGAGACTGTGTTGCTGGAAGGTATTAAGCAAGAGCAGCTGATGACCTGTTGTCAATTCAGCACCACAGACATGCAGCACCATGGACAGTGCCTGAGGAGAATTCACCCTCTACACCTGCTCATTTTTGCACAGGCTAGCAAAAGGGCAAATTTTTAATTTGACCTACAATTAATTTGACACACGCATACACACACACACACACACACACACACACACACACACACACACACACTTACGTCAGCACCAGGAGGGCCTTGGGATCCTGAATCTCCTTTATCTCCTTTTTGTCCTTTGTCTGGTTTCTCTATCTGTGCATTCAGCAGGATATCCTTTTTGTCAAGCACATTCTTTAAATCCCTGACCTACAGAAAGAAAATGGCTTTAATATCAGCTCCATAAACATCACTATCTATGTTTTCAGTCTTAAACCTACAGTACCTCAATTCCAAAATCTGACAGTGCTCTCTTCACATCCTGAAACAAAAGATGAAAAATAATTAAAATATTATTTAACCTTCTAGTTGTTTGTGTGTGTGTGTGTGTGTGTGTGTGTGTGTGTATGTATGTGTGTATGCTTACCACTAGAGTTCCTGGTTTGCCAGGTGATCCATCCTCGCCTGGATCTCCCTGACAAAAGAAATGTTTAATCAAAACAAAATATGTTTCACATACATGACAACTTCAAAGGAGATATGTATATACTTAATATAACATACTTGCTCTCCTTTAGTGCCTCCTGGACCCCTCTCCCCCTGTGAAAAGTTGAGGGATTTACTCATTTAAACAGCAAAAATTTAGCTTTTACTTAAATAAAACCTCAGACAAAGAAGCTTGCGATAATTTGTGATAAGCTTACACACACTATATTGACAAAAATATTGGGACACCTGCTCATTCATTATTTACCCAGTGTTTTTTTGAGTAACTATCAGTTGTCCAGTGAAGGCTTTCTACTAGAGTTTGGAGCATTGCTGTGAAGATCTAATTGTGTTCATTGACAAGAGCTTTATTGAGGTCAGGATGCTGGATCACCACCCCACCTCATCCCCAACTCCCCAACTCATTCCAGAATAACTGGATGGAGCACCATCATTACAGAAAACACAGTTCCACTGCTCCAAGGCTCAATACTAGGGAGTTTTTACCTCTGTAGTTCAAACCTGGCATAAGGCATGGTGCCTAAAAGTTTATGTTTATATGCTCCACAGAGTTTATTCAATTGGCAATATTTCTCTATTGTCAAAGGGTGAAACGTAAAAGTATTTGAATACAGAATTGGTATCCATAAACATTTGGCCATACAGTGCATTTATATATCTGGTCATTTTAATTGATCATGCCTGTTTGTTTACTCAGGTAATACATGTTTGTTATCTTACCCGACTTCCTGCAGCTCCAGGGACCCCAGGAATGCCCTGCAAGAAAAAGAATAGAACAAAAATAAATATATTAAAATATAGTATTTATGCATTTCAAGAATGACGTGAATCATTATCAAGCAGTTATTACACTGTTTTCTAAAGTATTTTTGCTCAGTATGCAAATGTTAACCCACGCATTTCAGTTTACCCCATGGTAGGGTAACACATACTGTACATAATTGTCGTTATATTTCTAAACTTACAGAGACTGAAGCTTAATTACACTGTGATATTACCTACACTAATTTGTGTGATGAGTTATTTAAACTGGTATTAGGTTGAGTTTGATGAGAGAATCTATTTATATCGAGCTGTGTAAGTTGTGTCATACAATGAATGCGTAATTATGAGTAAATAATGTGTTAATTTCAATGGATTAAAATACTGGCATCTACTAAAAGATTTAGTTTATTATTTGACTTTTGTTTATTGTTACTCACTGGAGCTCCTGGAGGTCCCTGGGGTCCTGGGATTGGTGTTACATCAGCACCTTTAATATATACAACCTGTAGGTGAGAGATAGAGAGAGGAAAAGGAAAATCCACTGCAAAAATTGATTTCATAATTAATGGCTAAAAATTTGCACATCAAATAAATTCTTTAGGGACTATCCGTACAATCAGATGCTCACACACACATGCATACCTGTCCTGGAGGTCCAATGCTGCCAGGGACACCTGGAGGTCCAGGAGGTCCAGCTGGTCCAGCGGCACCTGCAATGCCACGATCACCCTTTAGCCCATCTTGACCCTGACAAAGTGAGAATTTATAAGAGCGAGGCATGGAAGGAACAAATTAATTTCTTAATTAATGGGCATAAATTTGCACATCAAATAATCTCATCTGTGAAGAGTTCCTCCCTCGGGCCTACTGACACACAGTTTATATCAACAGCACACACAACAGAACCAGCCCTTAAAGGCGAAGAATTTGAATGTTTGTGTGAATATGAGATATGTGAGAATTTTCACACCACATTTAAGTTACAATGTGAGTGCACTGCACTTTAAAAAACGATTAAAGGAAATAATAGCATGATGTAAATACAAAATATCTGCTGTAGTACGTTTGCAGAAAATAAAGGTGAAAAATGTTTATAGTTTTATATAATACAATATAATGCAAGACATATATATATATATATGTACTCATATGTATGAGTACAACAAAACATAACATTGTGATTCTCAAACGTATCGTTTCTTATAACCCTAACATTTACATATAAAAATGACCTAAGTTCAAAATTTATATTTTTTATTCTGTCTCATAAATTACCTTTTTTAAACAAGCAAATACATATACAGGAATATAATTCGTACGTGAGTCCATTTTTATTGTTACCCTGACTAAACAATATTAAGCACACAGTGATGTGACTTCTGTTCAAAATGTACTCATATGCTCAGTACATCCAAGAATAAAGGCAGTTTTTTTTATACAGAGAGAAAACGTGGTAGCACAGAAACATGCTCTCCCATTTTATTTGGCCCATTGTGGTCCACAGATAACTTAAATAAGAAATCAATTTGGACTGAATATTTTTTCTATAATATTCTCAAACATGTTTAACCACACAAAAATTATATTTATAATCAATAGAGCTCTCAATGCTTAGAATTTTATAAAAGGTTCTTTTTGACACATTTCTTAAATTGCTCCTCCAATTTTGCCAAACACAATAGCAGACTTCTGCTTCTTTTCTTAGAATCCACAGCTCCTATGTTTGGATTTCTATAACACTGTCCATTTTTATGCTCAAACAGGTGCTAACCATTGACCATTAATATGTATTAGGTCACTAACAGATTCACTGTTTATGCTTTTATCTGTGTCATTACACAGTAAAAACACCACAGTGGTAAGGTGGTTAGGGCCAGGTTTGCATAGTGTACTGATGTTACTGCTGAATTTTATGAATATGGTCTAAAGTCTTTAAATGTAAACACAGTGTAAAAAATATTCATAATTTTATCTAAAAAAAAAGTTACTGAACAGGCTATGTATTGGACATCATGTTTGCTATATTCATCATAACATATTTTTTGAATATTTGAAAGTTAATTCATTTACAATTAAAAGGTAACCAGGTTGCCAATTTAAAACAAATCACTTTTCAATGTGCTGTGAGGCATTAGGTTTAGTAGGTTTAATATATTATGGAAACAGTAGGGGGGGTCTCACATTTCTTCCTGGGGATCCTATGTCTCCTTTTTCACCCTACAAAGACAACAGCCAAAAGGCATTAGAATCAGAATAATGTAAAAGTAATGTATGGTTCAGAAACACTCTGTATTTTACTGTTTTTTACCTTTCTGCCATCTTCCCCAGGGACACCATCTTCACCCTGAATCATAAATTACAAAAATCAGTTACTATAACTATATAAGTAAAATAAATAAAAATAAACACTGTTCATAAGTCATAATCTTGAACATAATAGAAAAAAGGCTTTTACTATAATATTGCTATTCTAAAACAAATGTTTTTGTTGAAGTAATAATTTTTTTCTTCTTAAAATATTGTCAAATTTATCTATATGCGTTTTTATCTTTAAGAATACTTGTTGGAGCACTTGGAGACAAAAATGTAGATGACATAATGGTACTCTTCAACTCACTTCAAATAGTTCTGCATGGGGAAATGGTTCAAGATTCTTTCTAATGTAATTTACATTAACTGTACTCAGTACAGTTATCCACACACATGGCTTTATAAACATACTCCCCAATGGTATGATAAATCTGGATTGCTTTTCAGTTACATCAAGTGTGGCAGTGAAAATTATTGGCATCACTATTGACACTGATCTGTCATATGATCCACATATAGGTAACATTACTGGAAGAGCCTTCCTGCATCTGTGAAATATTGCTAAATATAATCTGCTACTTTTTCTAAATATAATCCCCTCACATGATGTACAGAAACTAGTTCACATCTTTATTACCATCGGGTTGGGCTACTCTTATACCATGCTATGTAGATATTTCAGCAAGTGCCTACTTTGAACACAAGTTGCAGGCTTTATCATTAGAATGGTGAAAATTACACTAAATTTTCTTCCTTTAAAGTCTCACATTTTTAAAATAATCACTATAATGGTAACTTACATCTGAAATCTTTCATGTTTTGGATAGCATGGTCTAGTTTGAAGATAAGTTTTAATGTTTCTGGTGACATCATGCCTGTGGTACCTTCTTGCTGTCTCCTTTTTATTTACTCCATATAACAATGACGTGTGGAAAGGGTGTGGCCACAATGACCAGGTACGTAGCTAAGTCCAGAGACAACACACAGACAGCAACACAAGTGCAAGCGCATTTATGCACTCTCAACATGTCCTCTCTCAACAACAAAAATGTTTTTTCTCCAACTCTCTTAAAATTGCAAGAAACCCACAGAAAAATATATTTTGCACTAACTTCTAATAGTGCATGAACCGATAATCTGTGAAAAAATCAGGCTCCACTAGCTTCATCTATACTGGTACCATTTGCAAAGATCTAATGCAAGTAAATCAAAGTAAACAATCTAAGCCATGTTTTAACAAGCTGCAGCTGTCCCTGGCGTGCTCTTCTAAGATGACTGAAACTGTACACAGCAGATTGTACAGATGAAGGCCAAAGTGATGAACTTTTTAACCACTGCAAGACAAGTTGGTCATTCCAAGAACATTATTTCTAGAATACTGAAAGTTCACAATGACACTAATTCATTCAAGACAACAAAAAATGATAGCTGTCCACTTAAGACAATTGTATGAAAGAACAGGATGATACAGAGGCTCTTGAAGGGGAATGGGTTCAACATAGCAGCTGGAATTGCTCATCAACTCAGCACTGAAATGGGCAAGGTTCATTCAGGTTCTGTTGAATTGCCTTGGCAGTACCATACCCACAGCTAATATTCCTACAAAGATTAAGTTAAGTTCACCAATCACTGAGAATCCCTACATGAGTACACTATGTTCTAAATGAAACAATTTCTTGTGTCTCTTTGGTGTGCTATATGTGTTCACCTGCTCTCTAATACAATGCCACTGCGATATACTTATGTATTATTCCTGCCCTTTGGACCTGTTAAGCATTTTGCATTCACATATACATGCCATTCACCTTCATACTATGATGAAACAGCCTCATCTGAATAATAAATAATCATCACACCTCTTCTGTCTGATGACTTGTAATGACTTATAATTAGTTTTAAGACTGTCTGTCCCTGTATGAACTCCTAACCTGTTTCTTGAAGCAGTAAATCTACTGTAATCTTCTTACTCCTTCAAGTACTCATATTTGTATATCATCTTAGTGACATGCCTACATTTTTCTTTTGTATACCTCTTGTATCCATACCTAAATATATCATTTGGATATTTTTATTACTGTAATTATCATACTTTTATTCAAAGTCAAAAGTGTGTTTTCCTTTGCTTTATTAACAAACTAACAGTCCTATGGAAGTAAAAGAATAAATTAAATGTAATAAGTGGTTTGATTGATTTGAATTAGTGCTCAGGTCAATTCAGAGAACATATGGACTGAAAGAAAATGTACATTTCAGATACGGATGATACGCTAATGGAAAGTACATGGTGTACTGTAATAAAAATCAATAATTAAAATGTCTATTTTCTTGATGAAAGGAGAGTAGTTGATCAAAACAAAGTGTCATTCCATTCTGAGCATCTTTGGCTTTCCACAGCAATTTTTATTAATTTTTTATTTAATTTCAAGGTGTTATTTGTACTAAATTTACCAACCCTGACATAAACACTTTTGCTTAAACCACCAGTACAATGGCAAGTGTATGGGAACTGTTAGTATTAAGAACATTGGTGGCCTGTTCTCTCATTCAGCAGCAGTCACCTGCCTCATATTGAAATAAATACTGTAGCTCTGATCACTGCTAAAGCATTTTCAGTAATTTCATCAATAAATCATTGAAAATAGATGACAGACTGGGAGCAAAGGCTCATCTTGTGCATTGTAATCTCTCACTTGGGTTACCAGAGTTTTTCTACATGACTGACTGGAGCTCATCACACACTTCTGCTGCACATGCTTTATTAGGCTGAATTATCTTACAAAGATAAGTTGTAATGGTGCAAAGTGCTGATTTATGATCATCACTTTGGGCTGATTTATAATCAGCAGGATGGTTGAAATGACTTGTTATGTAATGCTTAATTGTCTTGTTAAGTGAGCCAGCCTGGGGTATGTGCGCTCAGCTGGAATGAGAGCAGCCTGATGACATTTCCGTGCTGCAGCTAGACACATTTTATACAGGGCTCCACTTCAGAGAGGAATAAATCGTACCTGCAGGGTGACCTAGCAAATGTAGCTACTGCTCTCTGAGAGTGCCACATAGGACTGCATGAGCATGTGAAGTAAGCATAATCACCACACAGGCCATCGATCATATAAACCACTGAACCTGGTTACAACAGAACATATTTCCACACACAGGAGTCATTCAATACAAGACCATCAGAGAGATTACTGTAGCCAGAAAGGTATTGTTATTGTGAAAACAAAATTGGTGCATTTTGTTAAAAGTGTATAGTATCCTGGACTATATTTCAAATATGTAACATACACTCACTGGCCACTTAATTAGGTACACATGCCTTATATTTACACTCACTGTCCATTTTATCAGTCACACTTACCATAATACTATGGTGCTTGAAATGTGTGAGCACTTTAAAATTTTTTGAGCACTTTTGATCTAAAACTTCATCAGATTATCACACAAACACTAAAAGTCAATAATTAGACTTGTTCATTTATTAACTGAGGAAAATGATCTAATATGTTATTTCTGTGAGTGGCACTAAGCTCACAAGTCATTCTACAAAAAATAAAGAAGAATAAAGTTGTTTTGGAATGTCAAAGTCCTGACCTAAATCTAGAAATGTTCGAGAAGGACTTGAACCCAGCAGTTCATGGATTCTGCAGGACTGATTAAACACACAGCTGCAGTTATTGCTGCACAAGGGGTCAAACTAAATATTGAAAGCCACTGAAAATGAATGGTTCACTTACTTTGACACTCATAGGCATGTAATATTGGTAAATTGTCTTCAATAAATAAATGACCACATCTAATATTTTATGCCATTTGTTTGGATTGGTTCTCCTTATCTGTTTTTACAAAAATCTGGTAAAGTTTGAGGTCAAATTTATGTAGAAATATAAAAAAAATTCTAAAGTGTTCACAAACTTTCAAGCATTACTCTAGGACCACTTTGTAGTTCTACAATTACAGACTGTAGTCCACGTGTTTCACACTTTGTTAGCCCAGTTCCACCTTGCACTTCAATGATCAGGACACCCACAGAACCACACAAAGACATTTCTGCATAAATATGACCTAAAACATCATCAGATTTTCACACAAGTCCTAAAAGTAGATAAAGAGAACCCAGTTAAACAAATGAGACAAAATATTATACTTGGTCATTTATTTATTGAGGAAAATTTTAGAAGGTACTATTACACACCATGCTCTTTGAGTGATCTTTGTTGGTCGACCACTCCTGGGGAGGGTAACAATGGTCTTTAATTTCCTTCATTTGTACACAATCTGTCTGACTGTGGGTTGGTGGAGTCCAAACTCTTTAGAGATGGTTTTCCAATCCAGCCTGATGAGCATCAACAACTCTTTTTCTGAGGTCCTCAGAAATCCCCATTGCTCATGCCATGATACACTTCCACAAGCATGTGTTGTGAAGTGCAGACTTTGATAGATCCATGTTCTTTAAATAAAATAGGGTGCCCACTCACACCTGATTGTCATCCCATTGACTGAAAACACCTAACTTCTAATTTCACAAAAAGCATCTAATTTCACTTTCAAATTAACTGCTAATCCTAGAGGTTCACAAATATGTAATATTGGATCATTTTTAGGACTTAAAAGTCATCAGAAAATCTGATGATGTTTTAGGTCAAATTTATGCAGAAATATAGAAAATTCTAAAAGGTTCACAAACTTTGAATCACCACTGTATATATGCATATATATATATATATATATATATATATATATATATATATACAAGAAAGGTATTTATACATACATACATACCTACATACACACACACACACACACACACATATATTTATTTATATATGTTGTCATCTTAAATAGAAGCAGGACACTTATGGGGTTCCACAGGTACACGTTTGATTGACAAGTAGGTTGACCTGAACACTTTGCTCTTTTGCATTCATGCTGACTTACTTGTTAGTCAAATATATTTTGAATGTGTATAGATCATCTAATATTTGGTCATCTCTCAAACTGCTCTTTCTGGCACAAGAATGCTTTCTTTAGGATAGAATCTGGCTCATGCTACACCAGCAACAAAACTTTCAGCCTGAGATTTAGCAGGTTTTTAATGTTTTAAGATAAAATTTTGTCTCCACTTGGAAAAAGTTCACAACTGAATTCAGAGCATATATGCTGAATTTTAGAGTAGAGTACTGTTCTGTAGTACTTGTGTTAACTGCCTTCAGTGAAATGAACATATGAACATATTTTTGGTTGGTTTGTATCTTTTATTTGTACTTGAGACTTACAACTTTCCCTGGCACTCCAGGTTTTCCATCCTCCCCTGGTTTACCCTAAACAAAAAGCAGATTTTTTTTCAGTTTATCTTTGCATGTATTTTTGTGTTACACGTATGTCTGTTGTTGTGTATACAATGTTTATATGTTTTAACAACTGTGCTTCAGGTAGGCTAAGAGTTTAACACTATGCATGTTTGAAATGTCTTACAGGTGTTCCAGCTATTCCTTGCAGCCCTACAGGCCCTGGTGGGCCCTGAGGTCCTCTGAGTCCAGGTAGGCCCTGAAAAACCAGCAAAATCCACACTGTTTACCTATGCTAGCAACAAGAATGGTCT
The DNA here is from genome assembly GCA_036984385.1 of Crenuchus spilurus. Classification (NCBI taxonomy): domain Eukaryota; kingdom Metazoa; phylum Chordata; class Actinopteri; order Characiformes; family Crenuchidae; genus Crenuchus; species Crenuchus spilurus. Next base: position 22,735 of record BRDA01035161.1, on the reverse strand, counting down.
CTAACAGCCACATAGATTTCCACTTCATATTGCAGTCAGTGAGATGAAGAATATGTAATCTCCCTCTAGTGGATGAAACCATGCTTTTAGTCCATGCTACTGAAAAAACATGAGGACAGATGGAGAGCAATGACATTTACTCACATCTCTGCCAGGTTCTCCTGCTTTTCCAGGGTCACCCTGAAAATACATTGGACAACTCAGGAGTGGTATGTTCTTGAAACCATGTACTTGGGCATTAACCAGAGTTTACCAGAGTCACAGCTTTTATAAAGTAATGATTCAATCACATTATATTTACAAATAAATTAATTCTGTTTTTTACATTTATTTATGTTTTTAGAGTTGGAATTAGGTTTGTATAAAAACACAATGTTTATGAATTGTGCACTATAATGTCTGCAGCACACCAGCACTGCTTTATTTCAGACTGAAACTTCTGTTGTATTTCTGTTGCATTTGCAAATTTGCAATTTTACAGACGATCATTTTAAGATCAAATGCATATGAATGTTCTAGGAATGAGACACAGATACTTGAAAATATTCACACTGGACTAGAGTGTCTTCAGAATGAATCAGTCATCTTTATCAATCAGAGCCAGAGAATGGAAAGATGTTTGTTCATGAACAAAGTACATTTTCACTGTGAGATTTGAAAATGTGTGTTCTGACCCTTAAACCAGGAGATCCATTTGGTCCAGGTTTTCCATCCTGACCAGGACGCCCATCTAATCCAGCAGCTCCTCTCTCTCCCTGAAAGCATGTACAAAGTGAGTTTCTTTGAGGATCAGTGGAAATAACTCAGTGGAGATTCACAACAATAAAAAAGCAGACAGACAACATGACTAACAATACTAAACCTTCTCTCCTGGGCTTCCTCGTTCCCCTGGATCTCCCTGTAAACCAACGAGAGATGTGTTAAACACAAAGGTAACTATGGTAAATATAATGACAAATGCCTTTTCAAGCAGACAATTTAGCTGTTAGAAGACAAGGCAGTCTGTAAAACATGACTAGCAAACTAGATGTGTATGAAAATGTGCTGGTATTGATGAAATGTATTTTTTAAAGTGCAAATGGCCACTGAAATAATAACACCACACATACTGTGTTGTTATGCTTTGTTATTAAAAACATATTTCCTTATGAAAATCAACACATACTGTATGTCAAATTAATAAAATGGCACTATTACAGCTTATTGTTCAGGGTACATCTATATACATGATGTGTTGTTCTGTAACTTCAAAGTGTATATTGTTATGTTATGGCATATTTAAAATGGTCATCATTAATACAATCACTATTAAATGTGAAATTATATGAACAACACTGAGATTTAAACCATCATAAATCAGTTACGATTCTATTCTTTCAGCAAACCATGGAACAGACACACAGTCAAAATACTGAAAACTTAAGCAGTTTTCTTACTCTGGCTCCTGCTGGTCCCCGCTGACCCTCAGGTCCCTGAAATAATTTAAAAAAATGAATAGTTCAAAACAAGAAAGTAAATTAAATATTTCTACAGTGTCAAAGTGCAGCCATGCTTACCCGTAATCCTGGAGGGCCTGGAGATCCAGGATCACCTTGCTGACCTTTACCACCATGCTCCCCAGGGTCACCTGCATCTCCCTAATTGATGTTCAAAGAAGAAGTATTGAATGATAAATGACACACTGGCAGTAGGAAGTTCAAGGTTTAAGAAAAAACTCAAGTTGCTGGTGAACACAATGTATAATCTGCATGAATGTATGTATGAATTTTGTATAGTACCTTCTCTCCTCTCTCTCCTTTCAGCAGTGTTTGCCCCTCTGCCTAAAATACAATAGGAAATTGTTAACAGAAATAAATATGTAAATAGATTAAAGTCAATAGATTAAAGGTATAGAGACAAAGAAGCAGGGGAAGATAACAGTGTTAAAGTAAATATGTACTTACTGCATCTCCAGGGGGCCCAGGGGGACCTTGAATCCCCTACAGTGAAAGCATAACAGAGCGTATAATTTGCCTGCCTGTGTGGGGGTGTGTAAGTGTGCAGTGTGTGAATAAGGAAGAAAGCATGCATGTTTGATTTCACACCTGATCTCCCTTTGGTCCTCTTGGTCCTGCAGGTCCTGAAGCACCCTGGGCAGAACACACACTGTTCACAAACAACCAACACATGCAAGGCTGAACACAACATTAATCATTTATGTTTAATGTGATTTATGCAGTTCTGCAGTTCTAAATTGGGCACAGTACCAGCACTTTAAATTTATGACTGCTAGTGTGTCTGCAGTTCACTAGCATGGTGGTATTTCTTGGTGAAAGTCAGCACACCATGTGAGTTTGCCAAAACATGTCTGAATACCAATCAGTGCTTTTTAACTGCAGTTATTGCCTGTTCAAATAACTACCATATCCTAAAAACTAAACCTACCACTCAGCTCTACTACAGATAAACAGATAAATGGTTAAGTGTTGCTTCATGTGTAATTTAATTTTTGAAATTGAAATCATAAAATTAAATATATGTCACGCTCTCCTCTTTTTATCATATTCCACACTTCCTGCTTCCTTATATGGTCACTATGTTATGTTTGCGTTAGCTCTCTGTTTCTCTGTTTTTGTCATGCCTTCTTGTCATTGTTGCCAGCTGTGTTCACTCATGTGCCTTTTTACCTTCACTGATTGTTCTCCCTTTATAAAGTCCTTAGTATGTCAGTCTTGGACATTCAATTCGATGTATCTTGCTGTGTATCATTGTTGTGTGATCACTCCACTTTGTTCATGTTTAAAATCATAGTCATCATTATTCTGTATTGTTATCTTGTTCATTTTTGTTTATTTACTCCTAAGTATTACAGTTATTATTCAAAGTCTTTTTTAATAAACCTACGTATTCCTATCTCTGCGTTTGTGTCTACCACTACTCTCATCAGCCGGGCTACAGCCGTGATAATATATTTATATTTCTTATATAATTATGAGTACCAGACATTTATATATAAAGATTGTACATAGCTAAAATTCTTCACAAGATAAATAAATAACACAGTTTGATGTGAATGTCTACAGTTTTGACCAAAGGGCCAAGACATAATTATAATATTAAACATGAATTCTGTCATAATTTTCAGCAGTCATATATTTACTTATTTGACTTAAAAAAACAAGACTAAAACAAGTTCTCAGTGTCAATCTAGCACCTTATTGCTTTAGTATCAGTGCTTAATATTTCTTCCTGATATTACTTTTCGAGATACTCTGTTCGAGACACTCTGTTATTGTGTCTGTGGAATGCAAGTGTGTCTCTTACATTTCGTCCATGCTCTCCAGGATCACCCATATCTCCTTTTGCCCCTGGTTGACCTGCTAGTCCTGGAATCCCCTAAATTATTAAGAGTTAAAGATTAAGACGAGCATGGCATGAGAGATTCTCGGTGATGACCAACTGACATTATGCAGTCAGACTATAATAAGTAAAAATAAAATACTTGTAAAATGTAAAATGATGTGCTCTAGCCACTCACCCTCAACCCCCTGTCTCCTGCTTTACCAGGCAATCCCAGCTCCCCCTGAAACACACACAGGAAACATGTCTATATTAGGTGCATCTTAAAAAAATTTGAATATTGCCAAAAGTCATTATTGTAACATTTCAAGCTTTTTTATTTTACTGTTGATCAGTTTGGCTTATAGATCACAAAAATCAGATTATTAGAATATTTCATTTTGAATTTGAGTAAATTGCTATTGAAACAGTATCAACATGAAAACAAAAAACGCAATATGTCACTTTGTATATAATGAATATAAAATATATGATACATTTACATTTATCAGTTTACACACACACACACACACACACACACACACACACACACACACACACACGCACACACACAGAAACAGACACTATTAAACTCAAAACTCACTGGAAGGCCATCTTCTCCTTTGTCACCTTTCAGTCCCTAATAAATAAATACATTTCATGGCGTATTTCCATTATATTTCTGTGAGAAATGAGCACATTATTTACCTTCATGCCTATTAGAAAGAATGAAGGCGGAATAAAACAGAGAACGTAGTTACAAAACTTTTGCTGTTATATTTGTAGAGTTAGCTGCCACAAAAGAGTTGTCTCAGATAGACACATTAATGAAAAAGACTCACAAACTTTATTACTGGTTACATTTCAAGCTTAAGGATTGTTGTCCCCTCTAAAGTTTTATAAACAGTTGTATAATATTGCACATCTTCAAGTCATTTTCAAAATCTTCAGGCACGTTCAGAAGTATTCAAGTATTTTTATTATTTTTTTTTATATTAAATATTGATCATTCTTTATATTACTGGAACCCTTTCATTGCTTAACCTTTATTTACAGCATGCACTTGGCATCTAGATTAACAGAGTTAGTATAGCAAGAAATACTGGTGTTTGGTAATTGCAAAGATCATTTTTCTCATAGATGTGCAGTTGCATGCTCACATCTTTCCCCCTGGGTCCAACTGATCCTTGAGGTCCTGGACTGCCTGTCTCTCCTTTCTCTCCCGCTTCACCTTGGTTGCCCTGCAATATGACACGGTGCAAATTCAGCTTGTTAAAGATCAGTCCAACATTATCAGTGTACAAAACTATAGCTATCAGTGAAACTTCTAGGAATATTATAGGGTGCATATACCTTTGGGCCAGCTCTCCCAGCTATGCCAGAAATACCCTGTTGAAAAATAATGACATATTCTTTTGTAAATAATTTAACATTTAAGATGAACGGGTACTTAATATTTTTTTAATAAGGGACCAAACTGTGATTAGTTATGCATTCTAATGATAGCAGCTCAATTTCACACTTTTACAGTAATATTGTGACCTGAGAACATAGAGAGGGGCACTTCTGCCTCAAGAATACTAACTCTTTCTCCCTGCTCCCCTTTAGGCCCAGGCTGCCCAAGCGTTCCAACTCCAGGGAGACCCTAAAAATTAATAAAAGATAAAAGCTGTAAAACATAATCAGGAATTTGACCTGACTTGGAGCATTTGGATTTCAATCATATATGAAAACACCAATCTGTGCATGATCTTAGTAAACCTAATATCCATTAATAAGCAACTAACATAGTTTAATTTGTTAATTTGTTTATGGACATATTACAATAAAAAGGCTTTTCTGCAATTTCATAAATCCAGAATTACTAAACTCACCCTTTCTCCTTTTTGTCCAGGTTCTCCTTTTTCACCTGTAGGACCCTCAGGACCTACATCACCCTTCTGACCCTGAAATATAAAAGAAAATAGATCATCAGAAATGGTGAGAAAATATAAGGGATAGAATAAAGGTAGGAGAAAAGTAGAAAAGGTGATAGATAGAAGAGGGATTGAAAATTAATGTAATAATATACTGTAGTTCATATTTGTACATAAAATTGTAGGTGGACCTAAAATATGTAGAAAATGTATGATATGGCCCCTTGAACACATATTCTTAATTTCACATGTTCAAGAAGAACCAAGTTTTGCTTACCTGTTCTCCTTTCTTCCCTGACAAAGCTGAATCCTGAAACCAAACAAAAGTAAACAACATTCACATCATAACGTCTTATTAGCAGAACATTTTAATTACTGAATTCAAAATTCAGTTCATATTTACATTCTATACTATACAGTGCATTTGAAATATATTGACTTGCATGTTCATCAGGCTTTAATAACCTGTAGACACACAGATACTACTAGTTTCCATGAATTAAATGAGTCTTAACTTACACTGCTGCCTGGTTCCCCTTTTAAACCCACAGCTCCCTGATGATAACACAATATAGATGAATACATTAAAAAAAGACTGGGAGTGAGTGTCATCATTTGTTGCACTGAGCTAATGAGCTCCCTACCTTCGCTCCTGGAAGTCCATTTGTGCCTGGTAAGCCCTGAAGGCATATTTATAAACAAATTCAGAATCTGCAAATTCATTTCATTTAGAAATTATGTTAGTTATAAGTTCACCCTCTGGTCACTACTCACCCTTAATCCTTGAGCTCCAGGGGGTCCTGATTTACCAGTATCACCCTAATACATGCATGCAAAAACAAAAGAAAGAAAGTACCAGCAGTAATGATAATAAATCTGTAGGAACATTTGAAAGTTTTATTGTCAAATTCACAGTAAACACTGAACAATGTAATTCTGAATGGTTCAAATAAATTGTCTATAGCACCAGTTATTATACATCATATGACAGCATTGCTGCATTGTCAAAAACACACTGCTCCATTTTTTGTGGTCCTTATTTCTTTATTTTCTGAAAATGCCATCTACCCTTAGGGTACTAAATTTCTTTACATTAACAAGTATTAAATTAAGAAAGTTTTTTAAACTCCTGCAAATTGTAATTTCAGAGACACAACATTTTGTTATGACAGTGGTGATGTTATGATTATAATTTTTTTTTTTTTAATTTAAAATGACACTCACTTTTTCCCCCATTGGGCCTGTTGGTCCTCTTTCACCCTGACAAAGATACATTCATCATGTCAAAATGATTTTCACTCAAAATTTCATTCAATGTTACGTTTTTAAAAAGGCGTTCATTGTGTATCATCCTGTCATATCTGAGCAACCTCACAGGTCTGTCAAAGTATCCAAATAATTTGGTGGAATTAGAATCTTTTTTCAGTTATTTTGGTATTTGAACATGTGAGCACATAATTTGCAAATATATTTGGCCTATGAACTAACAGCTGATTAAAGAGGAAAAGCAATAAAACACAGTAGGGTATAAACTATGAAAATTCATATCTATATCTGGGAATCTGGAGTGCCTACCAACCCACAAAATGCGACAGCCCAGTCAGTTTTGCGGGCAGCCATGGCCTAGTGGTAAGGATCTGGTCTTGTTACCAGAAGGTTGCTGGTTCAATCCCCATACAGGACATGATTAAAGCACCCGTGAGCAAGGCACCTAACCCACTAACTGCGCCGGCGGATAAGGGCTGCCCACCGCTTCTGGCACAAATTCTCACAGCCGTGTGTGTGTTTCACTGCACGAATGGGTTAAATGCGGAGGTCAAAATTTGTTGTGTGAAAATCATCTTAATCATCTAATCTTAAAAACATTAAATTTAATGAGTCATAAGGGGGGACTACATTACAATGAACTTAAGTGTGAAATATAGGATCTTCTGTACAGAACAGAACCAGTATTACATTCCTAGCACCTCTTCTGTTAAAAAAACAACTCTGGTTTAGAGTAACTGAAAGTGGTTTTATGGAGCTGTTTTCTGTTATGTGTGAGATCAATTCTTCAGCTCAGAGTATTCCAACAGTCAATGTGGATGATGTGGACTCTCATGTGTCACAATGTGGAGAGATGACAGAGCTTCTGATGACAGAGCTTGATTTTCATTGGCTAGAATATGTTGTGGGCAACCTTTTGGAAGAAGGGGTGGACTGAGCAGGAACAGTAACACAAATCAGGACTGTTTGCAGAGGCTGAGAGAGGAGACTGTTATGCTTATACCTTTTGTCATTTTTGGTATTTAAAGACCCCCAGTGAACTGTATTAAATTGTGGAAAAGGGTTCTAACAAAACAGCTTTCACATAGCAGTACTGACCTTCAAGACATTTCTATTCAATTTAATTCCAATTTCCACTGCCGCAGTCTTCAATACACAAACATATCGCACAACAAATTTATATAACTTTGTAACTCAAGATAAATTCACTCACTTTGTCACCTTGTGATCCAGCCTGCCCTGCCTGCCCACGATCACCCTACAGAAAAGAACAAAGACTTATTTCTTGCTTAATTACTTAATTAGAAACTTTTCTTAAAACAATTTAAAGTCAAATTCAAACCTTGCTTCCTATTTCACCAGGAGGACCCCTTGGACCCTAAGACAAACAAAAACATATAATTAGGTCATTTTAAAAGCATTTGTTTTACACCACCTTTTATGAATTAATTGATATACACTGATAAGTGTCATGCATGTATGTATATTTTGTGCACACAAATGTGGAGGTAAGAGGCAACACATACACTAAAATAATATTCTATAAATAAAGTTTATGAACATGTGCATGCATATTTGTAAAACATTTTGAGTGTGACATGCATGTGCAAGCTGTCACACCCGATCACCCGGCTCTCCTTGTCTCCCTGGGGGTCCTGGACTGCCTTCTGTGCTCTCTCCCTGAAAAATACAGTTAACATGCTCAATATGCAATATGCAAACACATTCTCCCTGTGGTAACAGACACAAAATGAATTTCAGTGCAAGAGAACAAATATAAAAAAAAGTGGCAAAAAACATATACAAACTCACTGGTTCCCCCTTGGTTCCTTTTTGCCCAGTCACTCCTCTAGGTCCTTGTGGCCCTGCTGGACCTAGGCTTCCCTATAAACATAAAAAGACACATGTAAAATACATTATATATTGTCTTATTTTTATAGCAAAAGCCTCACTTTTGCTTTGTCCTTTTAACACGTCAATATTTGAAGCTACAGCAGCTGTGACACATATCCACCAATCAGCCACAACATTAATACCACTTACATATGATACATTTCTCAACATTTGAGACAGACATTAAAGACTCACCTCAACCACCACTAACGTGCAGCATCCACTTGGCAGCCAGACTGCATCAGAACACTCACAACAGAGGACTAGGCCAACTTTTTTAAGTTGGTGGTGGTTAGCCAGGACAGTGAGGTAACATTCCTAATCTTTATAAGTAAACATCCAGGGATCTTTTTCTGACTTCAGAAATTGGGACCTCAGTTTCATATCTGATCTGAATCACTTTGCTATTTATACAAGACAGTGCCCTCATCACTGCACTTGGGCATTGGGATCCATAAAGAACACAGAAATAGCACCTCCTATTGTCCCCCCAACAACACTACCAGCAGACACACAGTCTTTTCTTGGAAGTCTCGTATTCAAGTACTAACCAGACCCAGACTTGCTTTGCTTCAGTGGATTTACATGCTATATTATGCAAGTGCTGTAGTTGCTGGTTAAACCTAGGTGAATAACGTTGATTATGAATCCTATCAAGTATGTATCTGTGGAACATGCTGAAACAGCTAGCCTGATCCACACCATCTCACAAATTAATGTGCTACTATCCTGATGTCAGAGTACAGGATAATTTCAGAGGTCTTGTAGAGACCATTACTGAGGTATTTTGGTGGCACACAGAGAACTGAAAGCATATTAACTGTAGCAAACTGGTTTTAATGTAAGGACTGATCAGTGTAATTCCATCTTGTTCATAGTAAACTGTAAAAACATGTGGAACTGGAGCTTTTCTTTGTGTTAATTATATTTCTGAGATAGATTGTGAGGGATTTTACACAAACATTCAGGTTCAGAACAGAATTCACATTGCAATGGACTTATTATTGATATACTTTAACATAGTAATACTATCAGGTGACTGAAATGTGAAATGTTTTCCTATTCATATGTTTGCTCACTTAGCATGGACATGGCAAAAGCACTGAAAAATCATATTATTAATCAAGGAGTTCCTAAAAAAGCAGAGATAGATGTCTGGTGACTCACAATTAAAGGGTTAAATAGTTACACCAATACAGTCACCAAAGGTGTACCGGTAAATACATTTTGTCACCAGAAAGTAAAAAATGCAACTCAAGGAACATATATTTGGTTAATATTTTCACAGTGTACTCCAGCTAATGCATGGATTTGTTCTTGTTCTCCAGCAGCACTCTAGTTTTAATTTAATGAAGTACTAATTGGATGGTAACTGTCAAGCAAAGGAAATGAACACACTCACATCTAACATCACAATATATAGCTTTTATACTCAAATAAACATTCACTGTCTAGAAAAATATCTTTACATGCATTTTCAGTTTCTCATGTGGACTCTGAACTCTGCACAGTACTGTATATCACTGCAAGCACAAAAACTCACTGTATGATTTTCCAAGTAGTACAGGTAGAATTTAGATTTTATCTCTGATCTTGTCAAAGCTGAATCACTTCAATTAAGTTTAAACAGTGTGATCACTGACTGAACAGACAAGCACAGATACACATTTAGAAATAAAGGCACTTACAGGTTCACCTTTATCTCCCTTCACTGCTGCCCCACTTCCGACGCCTGAAGGACCCTGTCAATCAGGAAGAGAGCGTACGGGGATGAAGAATAAGATGACAGTGTAAACCAAACTACATTTTTGAAATCATAAAATTTTCACTCACTCTTTCTCCAGGGCTTCCTTTCTCCCCCTGAGAAGAGAAAGAGAGAAAAAAAGACAGACAGAAGAACTTAAAATGTTATAAAAACTAATAATTTCAAATATGCTTAACATTTAATCAGCTCTCCTAATCACTAATCTTCTAACTTCTTTTGAAGGGATGTTTTAGTGTTTTAGTAATATTATCATTCTTCCTGAGATTTTTTTTCTTGCAAGTGATTCATAGCATTTCTTTTGTTTGGTCTGATAATTTGAAGAAAATGCTAAATACTTCACACACACAGTCAAATTAAGATTCTCAAATTCAGCACACTCTTTTCAATTGCTTATGGCTTAGCTGTCCTTAACCTTGACATGACATGATAGTTAGAAACATTTTACAGTGATGAGCCACAGTGAAAGGAATCTTGTCTACATTAAATGCTACTCTATATTAGATCTCACACAATAAACTTAGATTAATCTTATTATTATGCATTAGGGTTTTTTCCTAATAATTATATAAGTAACACAGAATTGCATAATAACTAATAAAGAGCAAACCTCTGATGCCCTCTGGAAGTAAACAGACATACACACACATCATGATAAGAGTGATCATTTTTCACCTTTACAGAAAGCCCAGATGTGCCTGGTGTACCAGGGCGACCGTCTTGTCCAGGCACTCCTGGCACTCCTGCCACTCCCTTCTCCCCAGTTGCACCTGGCCTGCCTGGAGTGCCCTACAGAAAGACAGAGGGTTACTCATGATGACCTAAAAAAAATCTCAAATTCAAGCACCAATCATACATTTTTCCGGCTTTCTAAGTTTTATTATGAGCTTCTTACTGGTATCCCAGGTATTCCTGGTTCTCCTTTGCGCCCTGGCAGGCCTCCTCCAATTGCAGATCCAGGCTCACCCTGTCAAAGAAACATATCTTCTATAGCAGAAAATTAAAAAAGAAGCCTGCACCCTAATCTGTGTTGAGACCTCATTATAAACCTCATTTTGCTAGCTAAATTAAAGTTGAAGTTAAAACCTGCTTCACATTCACATTTAAAATATTCATGGGCAGTGTTCATCTTTGAAAAACAATGTGTTTGAAAGCAACTTGCCCTGTGAGAAATTACAACCAGCTCAGCAAAATTACTCATATATGAATGAACAATATAAATCACCTTTGTACATGGCAACAATCTATTGTCTAATGGTGCCTATTGTTTGAATGGTCATCGTAACTATCTCAAGTTTAGAATTGCACTCAAACAGCTACGCACAAAGATAAGTTGTAAAATCTGTATTGTTTAATGATGTTTAAGAAGCCACCTTATTTTTTCACAGTAGACTGAGTTGGCAAACAGTCTGGCAATATTAAATCTATCTGACAGTTTATCATAATGTGGGTAAATGGCTGCAATATTAATCATAGTAAAAAATTAACCTTTTAACCCTAGAAGTGGACCTTATAATCAGTCAACAGAGCACATACATACTTTTCATGTGTAGACAAAAACAATTGATATGATTTTGTGCTTTTACAAATGTATTAATATAACATATGGAGAGGAAGCTCATACCTTGTCACCTTTTCCTCCCTTTGGTCCAGCAGATCCTACAATACCAGGTTCTCCCTAAAAAAACAGAAATACATCTGTAATACTATATACAGGTAGTCCTCGATTTATGACGTTGATCCGTTCCCATATATATATATATAGTTTGGGTGTGAGTATCTGTGTGGGCATACTTACAGGATCTCCTCTGACTCCAGGCAATCCTGGAGAGCCCTATAATACAACAAATGAACACACCTCAGACATTTTAAGAGACATCTGAAGTTGTGAAGCAGATAATCATCAGAATATTTTGTTTAATGTAACAAATACCATAGATATAGGCATAGATAGACCCCTACCATAATGGTCTACTTACTGGAGGTCCTGCAGCTCCAGGGGCACCAGCACGGCCAGGGACTCCTGAACTCCCATCCAAACCAGGAAATCCCTATGAGAAGGCAGAAAGTGAAGGTGTTATTATGGAATATTAGAAAAGGTTTCTAAGCACAGCAATATGTGCATGTGTTTTTAATGAGTGCTTGTAAAGGTTTGAGACAAAAATAGTTCTCTTTCTCAAGAGAATATTATCATTATCCTCCTCCACCATTTCTGCAGATTGTGGGAATTGTGACTGTTGCAGTTATAAGATACTATATACTAAGCCAATAATGTAGGTTATTAGTGAAGCTGACCATGGAAAAGAAGGTCAGTGCTGTAAAAAAAACAAATCTTATTCTTCAATAACAATTCACCACAGATATGTATGCCTAGTGCTGGAGAACTTAGATTCAGGTTAATTGGTCTGCAGTAGTGTCAGCTGTGCACCCAACCCAAAATGAAATACTCGGTTTCTGACATAACATTAAAAACTGTTTTGGGAGATAGGAGTATGTAGTCACTAACTACTTAATGGTTAATTTACTCAAAAGTAAATAAAAAACATTACCTATACATTTTATTCACTACAACAAAGGGCCTCGGTAGTTGTTTTGATATTGTTTTTAACCTATTTGTCACCACAAACCTGGCAGTAAGTGACATTCTGGTCACTAGATAAAAAATAGGTTTTGTTTCTGGAAAAAAACACAATTTACAAAGTTTTGGGCAGATTAAGTAACGGAGAAAAGAAAGCTGTGGTGGTTGAATATAGTTTAGACATATCACAGCTAGAATTCAAGTTTGCAGAAAATATTAATGTGCTGAGTGTATGTTCTATTCACCCACCCTCTCTCCTTTTTCTCCTTTCACTCCCACTGATGCCACAGCGCTGCTTCCTGGTGGACCAGGGGGTCCCTCAGGTCCTCTTGGGCCGTCACGACCAGGTATACCATCACGGCCCTGATATACACACATATACATGTATTAATCATGAGGGCTCTGATTATAGTGTAGCACATACATAATATATCTGTGACCAGCATTGTACAGTCAGAGGAATCATGAACAAGTTATTATGAAGCCTGAAGATTCAAAGAACAGAAACACATGAGAAACACTATCCTGTTTGCCAGGAGTCTTAATGAACTTGACAGCTCTTAATAATAACTAACATATAGAGGCTTTGATAAATGATGATTAACTCACGGGCTCTCCCTTCCTTCCAGGCGCCCCATCTCTGCTTCTTTCACCCTGAAACCCAAACCAATTGGTTTCATTGCATGGCATTCATTGGTATTACTGTACAACAAATACAATTGAACAATATTTAGATTTTTAGATTTAGAGTACTGTTTTGATCCTTGTGCTTTTTTCACACTTAGGAAATTAATTCTCCGCAATTTAACCCAATCCGTGCAGTGAAACACACATTTTACACACTAGTGAACACACACTAGGGGGCAGTGAGCACATGTGCCCGGCACGGTGGGCAGCCCTAGTCACAGCGCCCGGGGACTTGCCCAGCTAGAGGCACTTCAGTCATGACCTGTTGGATCTGGGAATCGAACCAGCAACCTTCAGATCACAAGCCCAGTTCTCTAACCACCAGGCCACAGCTGCCTCTAATATACAGTTAGTCCTCATATTATATGCAAATCATGTAGAGAACATTTAATGCAAAACGTAATTATAATTTCTCTATCCAGATGTCAATTCATATATGAATCCAAATAATAATACCAAAATACATAATGCAAAAATATTATTTTTCCAGAGTAACTGAAATGCGGCTTAGGATAATTGTTTCACAAAAAATATATGCATGAATTATGGAAACAGTAAGTGTTATACCTTCTGACCTGGTTCTCCTTTCTCACCCTTTAAAAAGAAAGAATCAGTTATTATACACTATATAATATTAACAATATATTAATGACAAAAATAACGTGTATGTATTTGTGTCTGTGTATGTACAGTATGTTGTCAAGTACCTGTGGACACTTCACAGTGCACTGTTCTGGAGTAACCTACACCAAATACATACAAAACAAAAAAAGTCAGCCTGATATATTATTTCATATGATTTAAATTTATTCAGGTGTTAAATTCAAATTCAATGAAATTAAGAATTTTCTGTTAGAGTCACCAGGCCATTGGTGCCTCTTGCAAGGCCGCAAAGCAGGTCTGCCAGATCGGAGTGAAGTCTATAGAGGTCGGCTGCATCTCGAGCATAGAGTAGATTCTGAGTGCTGCCATCTGTAACTGCGCGACGTAGCTCATCTAAATCTGCCTGTCCAATACCCACAGCCAGCACTGTCACACCTGAGAAACATATGAGTGTATGAACAGTATCCTAGGTGTTTAATGTATGGATTCAAAACCTTAAATCAATATCACAATTGTTATAAGTAGGTTTTATTATGATCTGAATTTGATGATTTAGTCCTGGTTTATGGAAATAATTATTTTGGATATTGTAATTTGTTTGAACTTTGACAACATAAAATGTAATCTAACTACCTAAATGTAACTACCTTCAATTATGTAATGTAAACACTTGTATATTTGCCATATTGTAAATTGAGAAGGGTAGTAACAGATGTACTAAAAAATAATATGCATTTAAAAAAGATTGTGCATTAGTGACTTACCAGATGCCCTAACTGCAGCAGCAGGTTGGCTAAGATCATCAGCTGACTTTTCATCAGTGATAATGACAACCACACCTGGTACCTGAGGCCTTCGACCTGAACTGACACTCAGAACATACCTCTGAATAAAGGCCATAGCCTGACCTAAACACAATCATACACAATTTCACAATGATTTAGACAATGAACACATCTTCAAATTCAGACAAACAACTAAGTACATAAAACCATGAGCTGGAACACAAAAAATACAAACACTCAAAAATTAGGACTAAACAAAAAAAACATTGCAAAACCAAAACACTACATTAAGAGTGTAGCACACACTCATATAGATAGACCTATATTGTTTCCTGAGTCATCAGTGAATGGGGTGGATAGAATCTCCTGCAGAAGTGTTTGAGAGTTGCTATGCTGGCTGAGCAGGAAGCGCACTTTGGGTTCATCACTGTAGACCACCACCCCCACCTGGAATAAGAAAGCATTACAGCAGTTCAGTGCAATTAGATAGAGACTCTCTCCAAATCACTCTCTAACTCAAACTCAATTCACTCACTTGGTCATCCTCAAAGCCATGCACTCAAAAGCTTTTGACAAAAGGGATACATTAAACTTACACACTGCACATAAATGACCATTTGCATGATAAAAAAAAAATATAAGCAATCACTGCTTAACAACTGCCTCTAAGAACCACTTCCTCAGTCAACCAAAGGACAAAGTAAAAGACAATCTATTCTGAACAAACTTGGAGTAGTCAGTAATAATAGGATAAGAAGGTTCAAAAGCATTACTTTAATTCAGACCATGCTATGCTGATTATCTGAAGGATGTTTTTTTTATTTCAAACCTAAAGCCAAAATGGTTTTAAATTAAAATATGTGGAAGATCACACATGCAGTTCAATATTAAAACTATCAATAAAATGTTACCTATGCTACCTTTGTGATGCTGAAAGTTTCAGTCTGTCAGCACAAGTGTATAAATGACCATGATGCATGCTCCATGATGCATGCTGAGCTGAAAATGTGGCAGGTATAGCAACAATTCCAAGGGAGGAGAAACTTGTCAAAATGTTTGTAAATGGTTAGCTGTACCATTAGTTCCTTGTGGAATTACAAGTAGAATAAATATCTTCACATTTCCATAAATTACATTCATATCCCCACCAGACAAGGACACATTTCACTGTGGTATCTCCACCCAGGCCCACCTGTGAGTCCCTAACCCCAATGGTTGTGAGGGATCCAGCAGCACTTGCAATCAGAGACAGCATAGGTTCCTCCAGAAGAGAGCGATCAACAGAAGCAGGAACAAGAAATACAACATCCAAACGTCCATCCACACACACTAAGTGAAAAAGAAAAGAAAGACAAAAAGCATAGTTCTCTCTCAGGTCAAACAATTGGTGAAAGAAGTTCTCAGTACCATAAAATGCCATAAAAATATTGCTCAACTGGCAGACTGGTAAAAAGTGTAATCACAGAGACAGTGTTGCTTTCTTTGTTTTCAGTAATTTACAGTTATTTTGACTTAATGAAAATATTAGTTAACCCATATCCACATTTGTATTCTTAAACAGAAGAGAAGGTATTGAATTATGTCTTGATGAAATGTTACTGTTGGGTGTGCAGTCTTTTTCAATGAGAAATATTTTTTACATTGTTAACACATTTGTAAATTATACTGATGTAAATCAAATATAAACACCATTCATTATGTTACTACATAGTTAACCATGTAATTTATTATATTACATGTAAATCTAGCAAAGCAAAGTATACATTTCTAGAAGTTAAAAAACAACACATTCATCATGTATAATGGAAACTGTATAACCTGTGCGTTCCTCCACGGTGGCTTCAGGGCCGACACTGTTGAAGAAGGATGGCTGCAGGTTAAAACGGTACCTCCGGCCCAGCCTCAGGCCAGTCACACGAAATGAGCTAGTTGTGCCAGGAAGAGTCAGTGTCTGAGCAGTACCTGGATCTAAAACAATCCTACACTAAGTTACATGAACAGCATACACTTCCCTTTAAAAAAATATCCATGATCATGTCTCACCTCTCTCATCTTGCCAACGCAATGTGTATTCTGTGGCACCTGATAGTGGATTCCAAAGCAGCAATGCAGAGTTCTGCGTAACATCTGCCACCCTGAGATCTGTAACAGGCTGCAGCGGAGCTGAAACAGCAACATATACAAAATACGGCTGCTGGCCATAATAAATGTTATGTTACACTAACAGAACAAATGTTATATTACAAATGTTACAATTTCATATGAATTATTCTGAAGCTTATTGAAAAAGATGGAAATAGAACAAAATCTTTAAATGCTTTCAATGAAGACAGTATTTGTGTTTGTAAGTAGAGGATATTTTATTGTGATTTGATTTTAATGTAAAGTGATTGTAGTTTGTGCACAGTTTTATGTGAAAAACAAAAACCCTTTTTTGCCAAACCTTTGTCATTTGTGAACAATGTGTGTAAGAATGTAATTCATTCTGCAATTATACTTAAATACTACAGCAAAACAATTACAACTCTAGATTTCTAAGAATGACAATGATAAAGGGACTGGTGTTGTTATGATTCTATACCAGTGTATTCTGTGATAGTGACAGGTCGACCTTCTCTGCCTCTTATCACAGGAGTCAATCGTATGGTGTAACTCAAGCCAGGACGAAGTCCTTCCAGGGTAAATGAGGTAGCATCTCGATCAATCAAACGATTTGATTCAGCTTCACCTAAAATCAAACAATTTGTGAGGTAGTACATATGATTTGTGAAAACAATGGTTCATGTTACTGTGTAATAAGAAGGAGTACCTTGTGAGGACCTCCAGTAGATTCTGTACCCATCAATTCCCCTCAGTGCTCTCCAGACAATACGCAGTGTTGCTGGACTTGATTCTACTACACGCACACCATCTACTTGTTCTGCTGAGGGTTCTGCTGCAGTAGTGACTCTGACAGACACTGGAGGCCCCTCTCTGTTCTGGACCAGAGCCACAACCTGAACGTCATACTGAGCCCCACCATCCAGCTGCTTCAGGTCCACTGACGTTACATTACCACCAACCAATTGCACACTCTCCTCTCCACCTACAGACACACATGCACACACATGAAATCATTAACAAAGTCATGCACCTGATAGCTGGATACACAGCTGAGATGGATGATTAAATAATACACGGCTATGGTAGAATAAGAGATTTCAAGAGGTCCATCCACAGTAAATGCTAGAACTGCTAATAAAGTGTTGACAAAAAAAACAAAAAAAAAACAAAGGAGAAATAAAAAAGTACATGCAGTGTACATGCATCTGTTCCTGGATGTCAGAAAGAAGACAGTATGGGCTGTCTATCCTTCAAAGAGAAGAGATAATGTGTTAACATATCAAAAAGGTTACATACATGTAGCTAGCTGTGAAGGTCTCATGGAGGGAAAAATATTGGGTTTTAGGAATTGTATATTCTACTAAATGAAGATATAAAGATGTTTTTAAAACAGGGGGGTTCAGTTATGTTCATTGACCACCACTGCTGAAGTGACAGTATATGTGTTCTGTTGACATACAAACATTATCAGCAGCAGCAACATTCATCTTCCCTTCTCCATGTTTACATGTGTGTGCCAAAGAGTACTGTTTTCCTATTGGTTTTTGGAACTTGTTGAAGGATATATCAACATTGTTGGAAACATCTAAAAAATTCTGACATGATAAACCTTTTGTCTGGGTGTAGTGTGGAATCCCAGATGCCATTTATTTATTTTTGTCCCACATCCTGCTCCTCTTTTGTGATAGTCATATTCAGGTCCAACACTGGAAATTTGTTGGATATGACAAAATCAGGGCCAGTTTTTGCTATGGGCAATGTGGGCGACTGCCCAGGGTGCAATCTATTTGAGGGCGCACTAGAGCCGTCAAAAAAACTCAAAACAAAACTCGCCAGTTTTGGGGGTTCGGTAGAGGGTTAGGGTTAGACTACCACTCATTTCCATGTCAGATTAGTGGAGTGGGCGCTGGGGCGCCCTCACTGTCACGTCAACTTGCTGCGGAGTGAGAGTCATACATGTTGTGTATGTAAGAGGAGGCAAGGGGGATGGGGGTGAGGCGAGGGGATAGATTGATCCCAGGCCACACAACACAAACTGTTTTAAAATAAATTGTATTTAATTCCTTTTGGAATTGGGTTAGCTATGTGAAAAATGTAAAAAATTGTAAAAAATAAAAAGTCATAGAATTTGTTTACGTCACGTGACTCTGGTTGATTGACAGGTGAAGGGACTGTTGTCGAAAGGTAATATGGATCAAGGTAAAAGACCAAAGAAGCCATCAGGTGCACAGTTTAGAAAAAGAAGAAAAGAAGAAGAGGAGAAACAGGCAAAGGATAAAAGTATGCAGATTTCTGTGAGTGACGTGATTGACATTAGGTGATAGGCTACTTATTAGCCTCTTGCTAATATGTTGCTAATTAGTCACAGAGGGCGACTGTATTTGGTTTTTAGTTTTGCTGAATTAGAATTAGAACTGAGGCATCATGTCATGCAACTAATTTCACCCAGACAACTTAGTCTGGTTTGTGTTTGCAACACAACAAGTGCAAATTCACACATATGTCCTGACTGTGGATTTGTTTTGTGTGTTGTTCTTAGTTAACAGGATGTTAACAGATGTTAATAAAGTGCATCATGGTCATTTTAATAGGGTAACTGATGCATGTGTGATGTAAATGTCATCTAACTTATAATATTATCTTAATTGTAAATTCAGGGGCACTTCTGAAATATTTTGTGCAGGAGCTGAAGAATTTCCCTGACCTTCCATCAAAGTCCATGACTCTACTGGAGCTGCTGACTTTCATCCACAAGAAAGAGCTCACAGAAATCTACCCCAATCTGTGGACTGCACTCAGAATTGGTTTGACCCTTCCAGTGACAGTAGCTGAAGCAGAGAGGAGTTTTTCCAAGCTGAAGCTTATTAAAACATACTTGAGGTCCACTATGTCACAGGAGCATCTCTCTGGACTTGCCATCATCAGCATCAATCATACAGCTGCGCAACAGATTTCATATGATGATGTAATTGATGATTTTGCAGCAAAGAAGGCTCAAAAAGTCAAGTTTTAGATTGCACTTCAAATGCATGTTTATTAGTACCTGAATGATTTGTGCCATTTATATTGGTATTTATATACTGTATTTCATTTATTTATTTATTGTGTTTTTTTCTCTGTTCTTATTTCCTTCTTGTATTTAAGATTATATATAATAAAATAATACAAATATGTAATGTATTGTTGTGTTAGTGGCAGCGGCAGTGGGGGGGGGGGGGGGGGTCAAGGGGTGGTTCGCCCAGCGCGTAAATCTAGCCATAACCGCCTCTGGACAAAATCATGTGAAAACTGAGCTAAATTAATGTAGTCTGATCTTGGCATTTTACAATTATCATTAGTCATTAAAATGTGAATGCTCACTCACCATCACTTCTTTTCCACAGTACCCTATATGCTGTTGCTCCCTGAACTCCAACCCAGCTGATCCTGACCATCTCCCCTCGTTTCTCATGCTGTAAGTCAGTAACACGTCCTACCACAACTTCTGAGACTGAAGACATGAAGATAGTTACCGTAGTATCTTGCTTTGTATATAATGGTACATCAAATTCATGAATAACGCTGAAGAAATATTCAGTTAATATCATAATATTTATAATTATTGTCAATGTGAATTAAACGTAGATGTAATGTTTCTACAAAACTTTAATTTGTTAGGGAGTCTGATTAATACAATTACTTTTTAATACAAACTCTCAAATTTAAGCATGAGCTGTTCTTTGTGGCTATGTCAGAGGTGTTAAGTGATTTGGGACCTGTCCTGGTTTCCAGAGTGGCAGCAGGTCCCTCTCTGGATCCCACCAGTGCAGAGACAGATACACTGTATGAGGAGCTAGGCTGGAGCCCATCAATGGTGTAAGATCTGGCATCAGCAGATATCGTTTGAGAATTCTCCACCCCTGGAGTTAAAGAACATAAGATTTTTATTTACACAGATAAATAACAATAATCTTTTACATACCTTACATATCATCTATCACATATCTAACAATATTTCAGTCATTTTGCTTTTACAGAGAAAACTGATCTTATGCCTACCATCACTCCGCTTCCAAATAATTTTGTAGCCTGTAGCTCTGGTTACAGGTGCCCAAGATATACGGATACGCGTAGACCTGACGTCAACAATCTGCAAGCCTGTGACTGATGCAACATAGCCACTAGTTCTGGTAGAGAGAGTAGTCACATCACTGACTCGACCATTACTCACAGCAGCCACACCCACAATCACAGATTCATCAGGTTGTAGACTTTCTATAGTGAAGGTACTGATATCTGCACCAAGAATACGAGTCTGCTCTGCATCTGAGACAGAATGAAAGGCAAAACTAGAGTAAAAATCACACAGTAGTGGAATGGTACTAAAAGGACCACATGCTTAAATGTTTACAAATAGCTTTAGATTTTTATTTTGGGAGGAATACATACTTTACTATTATGACCGAATATAATGGTTTAACAATGTAAATTGATTGAGAAATAGCATTTAGAATAACATATGCATTTGTACTGTAATTTATGCACTTACTATTGCCTTGTCTCCAAGTGACTCTATAACCTGTTGCCTCAGTAATACCAGTCCATGTAATTCTGATTCTTCTGCTGTTGGTATTCACTACACGCAAGTTCGTCACTTTGCTTGGAATTTGTGCTGTCAAATATGCAGTTATGCCAAAGGATTAAGAAGGAAAAACAAATATTCAACAATGCATTCATCTGTCTATCCATCAGCCATCAAAATATTCATTTGTAAAAATATATTTCTTTAGCTGCTGATTGAAGCAGCTTGTCCTTCACTATTCCTTAAAAGTAAATGTGACTAAGTGGAATGGGACCTGGCATCAATTCAAGAAATACCAACTACTAACAGCATGAATGCTGGCAACTTGACAAACAGAATGCTGCCAGGATACACTCCCATTTATATTCCCATATGCTAAAACAAGAAAGGACAAGTGTACATACATAGACTGCTCCCTGATCTGAGTGTAATGCAGTGGTAATAAATAAATTAGCTCTAGGCTCAGATACTGAGTACAAGGGCCCCAGCCTTGCTTCTTGAGATCTACTGCAATGTAATTTCCAGCCTTGACCCTCCAGTACACTTGATATAGGCATTTAATCAAGACCAGGAGAATGATAATGCAATGTGAGTTATTATAAAACTGGGGTTGCAGCTAAAATTTACAGTGCAGTACAGTTCCAAGGTAAGGGATGGACATTCCAGTCGAAATTACATATGTAATCTTAATGGAATGGTTCACTAAGAAATCATATTTGCATATTTTTCCATCTACCTCAGATGTAGCTCTGATCTTGAAAATTGACCTTGAATTAAATTCTTCTGTAGTCATGATGGTTATTGTGACTAAAACTGATTAAATATTAGCACTTCGAACTCCGAGTTGGCTGTCTAAGATGGCAGATGCAGCATTCAGCTACACTATTTTTTGGTGATTTTTTAAAATCCCAAAGTAAGTCATACTGTGAATCTGGATGTGGTTTGAATAGGCTTTAAGAAGTCTTAGTGATGTATTTTGACAGAAATGACTTAGGTGACTATTTAGTTCTAGCTTTTGTTAGCAATGTTAGCCTTGCAGATCTAGCTCTATACAAAAGAAGTAAAAATCTGGACTCAAAACTTTATTGGCGTATTGACAACATCTGGGGTAAGTGGAAAATGTGTATAAATATGATTTTCAAGTAACCCATTGTTTTAATAATAACAAACTACAAACCGGATTCCAAAAAAGTTGGGACACTAAACAAATGGTGAATAAAAACTGAATGCAATGATGTGGAGGTGCCAACATCTAATATTTTA